>APFE030972717.1:194353-255669 GCA_000404065.3 Pinus taeda
TCAATCTTCAGAGTGCCCTAAGAAAGACTTCGACAGTGCTGCAATTGGCAGATCGCTCCACCGTGACTCCCGAAGGGATTGTGGAGGATGTCTTGGTCTCTGTAGACTCATGGGAATACCCTGCGGACTTTTTGGTCCTCCAACCTAAGGAAAAACTCACAGGTTATCCTCTCATTTTGGGAAGGCCTTGGCTGGCCACCGCAGATGCTTATATCAGCTGTCGAGTGGGAAGCATGACCATCAAAAATGGGCCTATGTCCAAGCAACTGGTCCTATACCCTCCTGCCCAACCTTCGATAGAACATGACTTAACCCTCTGGTTGGAAGAAGGAGAAGAGGATGAGGTCTACTCTGCATCATTATGCATAGTAGAGGCCACCAAGGGAGGTCCTCCAACTGAGGATGATTTGATCGAAAACTTAATCCAAAATCCTCCCCCTAGTGAGCTATCCTTGGAAGAATTGGTGGAAGACACCCAGGCCAATGCCTTAGTAGACCTAAGTGCCACTAATCCGACCAACACCAGAGTTAAAAATGTGGAGTTTGGCCCTGAGAAAACCTTAAAGATAAGCTCCTCTCTCTCTCCCTCTCAGGAAAAGGAGCTGTGCAGTCCCCTGACCCGCCATTTGGGGGCCTTTGCTTGGAGCTACAAGCAAATGAAGGGAATCTATCCCTCAGTCTGCACTCATCATATTTACATCAAGGAGGATTGTAAACCAATTAGACAACCCCAGAGGAGGATGAACCCAGCCCTTAAGGACATTGTTAAAGAAGAGGTGCAAAAACTGTTGGATGTGGGATTCATCTACCCCATCTCGGATAGCGAATGGGTTTCCCCTGTAGTGTTAGTGCCCAAGAAAAATGGGAAATGGAGAATTTGTGTGGACTACAGGGAGTTGAACAAAGCCACCAAGAAAGACCACTTCCCTTTACCTTTCATAGATCAAGTGCTGGATGGTCTGGCAGGAAAGAGATTTTTCTCCTTCCTAGATGGGTTCAGTGGGTACAACCAGATTCAAATTAGCCTGGAAGACCAGGATAAGACCACTTTCACTTGTCCATGGGGTACCTTTTCCTACCGTGTCCTACCCTTCGGGCTATGTAATGCCCCTGCCATGTTCCAGAGGGCTGTGTTAAGCATCTTTGCAGAGTTGGTCCATGATTCGGTAGAAATTTATATGGATGACTTTACTCCTTACGGGTCTAGCTTCCAGGAAGCCTTGTCCAACCCGGGAAAAGTTTTGAGTAAGTGCATCAAGATGAATCTGTCCCTCAGTCCGGAGAAATGTGAGTTCCTGATGACTGAAGGGACCGTGTTAGGCCATACCAACTCTCGCCAAGGGTTACAAGTGGATCCCAATAAAGTTGCTATCATTAAAAGGGTCCCACCTCCTTAGAAGGTGAGAGATGTCCGGAGTTTCTTAGGCTTAGCAGGATATTACCGTAGATTCATTAAAGACTTTAGCAAGCTGGCCTTGCCCTTGTTTGTTCTCTTAGCAAAAGATGTTGAGTTTAAATGGTCAGATGACTGCCAAAAGGCTCTGAATGAATTAAAGGATAAGTTGGTGTCTGCTCCCATTCTGAGAGGCCCAAACTGGGCCCTACCTTTCCACATCCACACGGATGCCTCGAACAAAGCCATAGGGGCAGCCCTAGGAAAACTTGAAGAGAAACTCCCATATGCTATATACTTTGTCAGTAAAAACTTATCCAAGGCAGAAATGAATTACACGGTAACTACGAAAGAGTTCATGACTGTGGTCCATGCCCTGAACAAGTTCCGACACTATATCACTGGCTATCAAACATTTGTACATACTGACCATGCTGCAATCTGATATTTAATGAATAAGCCTGATGTGAATGCTCGTATTATTAGATGGTTACTTTTATTGCAACAGTTTGATTTGACCATTGTTGATAAACCAGGTAGAGAAAATGTTGTTGCTGACTTCTTGTCTAGACTGGATTTTCCTGCAGGTGAAGAAGGAACCATGGATGACCAGATGCCAGATGAGCATCTGTTTTCCATCTTCGTACTCTCCCCGTGGTTTGCTAATATAGCAAACTATTTGGTCTCAGCACAGTTCCCTCCGCATCTATCTTCGAAGGAGAAGAGCAAGATCGTGAGAAAAAGTGCCTCATTTACTTGGATCGGGGGCAACTTGTTCAAACTCGGCCCTGATCAGATCTTAAGACGTTGTGTAAGGGAGGAGGAAGTCTTTGACATCCTCCTAACTTGTCACGATGGACCCTGTGGAGGAAATTTTGCATCCAAGAGGACTGCCTTCAAGATTCTACAGGCAGGCTACTATTGGCCCACTCTTCATGCAGATGTCAGAAGATATATCAGCCAATGTGACCGATGCCAAATGATGGGGAAACCAACCCCAAGGGATGAAATGCCTCTCCAACCTCAGGTGACTCTTGAGCCATTTGAGAAGTGGGGTATGGACTTTGTGGGCCCTATCAACCTTCCTTCAAGGCAAAAGTCTTACATCATTGTGTGCACAGATTATCTGACAAAGTGGGCAGAGACTAAAGAAATCAAAGCAGTAACAGAAGAGAAGGTGGCCGATTTCTTAAGAGAAAACATTTTACAAATTTGGCTACCCAAGAGAGATAGTCACCAATCAAGGAAGCCAGTTCACCTCCAATTTGATTGAAGATATGCTCGCTCATCACAGAATCAAGCATAGGACTTCCACCCCATATCATCCTCAAGCGAATGGGGAAGTGGAAGTCACCAACAGAGCATTAGAGGGGATCTTGACCAAGGTGGTGAGCAGCAACAGAAAGGATTGGGAAGATCGCCTGGTTGAGGCCACCTGGGCCTACAACACCACTTGGAAGACCACAACCAGTTTCACACCCTATGAGTTGGTCTATGGAAAGAGAGCTTTGTTGTTAATCAAGTTTGAGTACAACACATTGAGGATGGCAGCTCAGCTGGACCTAGACCTCAGCATGCTCAACAAGAAAGGTTAATGTAGCTGAATGGGTTGGATGAACTTCGAATGCAGGCCCTCCTCCACTCAGAAGTGACTCAACTTTAGAGGAAGGTGTAGCATGACCGACACCTCAATGACAAACAATTCCAGCCGGGAGATTTGGCGTTGCTATATGATTCCAGACATAAGGATTTCAAGGGAAAACTGAGAACGAGGTGGCTAGGACCATATACAGTAGAAAAGTGTAATGATAATGGATCTGTTCTTATCCGATCTATTGATGAAGAAGCCATCCCCATGCTCGTCAATGGGCATCGACTCAAGATCTACAAGAAGCCTTTGTCAAGGCAAGAGTTCGTCAAAGCTATGGAGAAATCAGTGTTGGTCATAGAGAAGGGTTCTGCCTCTGTTTTGGGCACACCCTGAGCCTCATTTCATATTCTTAAAAAAAAAAAAAAAAAAGGAAAAAAAGATGCTTGGGTGAAAACCTTTCTGAGGCGCCCAAGGCAGGTAGTAGGAGTGAAAACCTCATTGAGGTGCTCCTGCTGTCTCTCTAAAAAAAAAGAATGGGAATAAAAGATCCTTGGGTGAAAACCTTTTCAAGGCGCCCAAGGTAGGTGGTAGGGGTGAAAACCTCATTGAGGCGCCCCTGCTGTCTCTCAAAAAAAAAGAAAAAAAGAAGAAAAGAAAAAAAAAGGAAAAGAGAAACAAGAAAAAATCAGCTGATCTTTGAAAGTTTTGTAGGTATGCAACGCACAAAAGGAGGACTGTCAACTCAAAGACAAGGGTTCCTATCAAGCTACTAGATAGCCTCTCATGCACATCCACCACGAACACTCATTTTTGTAGAGTTTGGGCACAATCGGATCATGGTTTGGCCTTCTACAGGAAGCTACAGAACTTTCTACAGGAAGTTTTGTATTTCTACAGGAAACTTCCAGTAGAACGTTTGAGTGGGCCAGAATCAACCACGAGGAAATATTTGGAGCTTTAAGTCGACTGAGGGGGCATGCAACCACCCTTTTCTGTCATCCCCCACTCGCTCCACCTATTTTCACTACCACCACTCCAATCTGAGCAAGCATACCTGCACATGCAACGAGAACTTTGTTTTTCAAGTAAGGAAAATTGTGTTTCTTTTCAATCTTAGAAACAAGGTCTCTTGAGGCTCGAGCGCTCACCTATTAGGCGACCTCAAGACCTTTAATCTGTGCAATAAGACTCAAATTATGTCAGCATGCACCCAAGGAGGAGAAACAACTACAGGATGTCCTACAGGAATCCTGTAGCAGCTGATCCAACTGGAGTACCTGCCATGCAGACACCAACAGCTCACAGGATTGGTGCATGCCATGTTCACCACCAGAGGAACGGTTCTCCAAGACTCCCAGCCAGCAGCAGCCAATGCAGGGAAGCTCTAGCACCTGACTACAGAGCAACAGCACGCAGATCTGGCATCCATCGTCTTGAACCCTGGAAGAAACCATGTCCACAGCCGCACAGGTAAGTAACTAACCTTATTTTGTCCGATTGCATAAACTATACTCTGAATGTGCACAAATTTGAAAGTGGCCTCGTAGGATCCGAACTAGATCGATTATGCCGGAAGGGTGGACAATTGGCACGTGAGAAATGTCCAGTCAGGAAGAAGCGGAGGTATGACAAGATTGGCGGCGGTAACTCCAGCGGAGAGAATTCGGCGGTCAGGGGCACGCTGGGATATGATTGTGGTGACGTTGGCCAATGGACCATTAGGGACAGCTTAACCCCGCGCCATGAATTCCACAGCAATTCGAAATCGGCCGGTTGATACTTATGACACACTGCAGTCATTTATGAAACAATCGTTTCCCAATCGAATGTGCATCCTCTTCCTCTGCAAGTGGTTAACCCGAAGTTTTCTACCTGTTCAAGCATCCTGCTGCTGCTTAGACTGGTCCTGCGCTGCCGTAAACTCCTCCGGAAGCCGAGAACGAATTTCTACAGGAAACTGCACTACAGGAAGCGCGACATCCGAAGCAGTGCAGACTGTTCACGTGGAGAGTGGCGAATTTCAGAGGTAGGTAGAATTTAACCTCCCCATGCAAAGATTTTTTTTTTCAAAGGTGGTGCAATCGACGTAGAAAAGGGGTAGAAAAATTCAAGTGCAATTCTGTCTGGTTTTATATATGCATCACTGCTAAAATTGTCGTAGTCATCTGCATGAGCAACTTTCTTCACGCATGAATGAAAACTCCTTCCTGTAGAGGGTGATACCCTGCCGAAACACTGTTAAACTGTAACTTTTATGCCACTGCGTGTATAACGGAGACGTAGCTCTGTGCTCCGAGTGGAAATTCTCGAAATCGTCCTTCTGTACATCTGAGCAGGCAAATTCAGCATGGTAACCGACCAAAGGTATCTTTTTTTTTTCCGCTCTAAGGAAAGAATCTGCCCAGAATTCTCAGTCTGAGAGCGCAAACACAGAATTTGACCATGCCGGGTGGGTTCATTCGAAAGGAACCGTCAGACTCAAAGAAGTTATGGGAAACCCCTGAGGTGGTAGAACTGTTCTCCCATGCACAATGGATGTCATTTTGTGACAAGCTCCAGGGGCACGACGATGAAATTATAGAAGAATTCCTTCGGTCCTTGGAGCCGAAGTCAAAAACATTGGCCATCGTCAATTTCAGGGGACTGACCCTCAGACTCACACCACAGCTCATCAGCAGGGTGACTGATCTTCCAATGGGAATCCCGTGGGATAAGGAGGAAAGGAAGCTGGGTAAGAAGGCTAAAGAAGAATTCTTCTTGCCTGAAGAACAATTCTCAGAGGATAAAAACGGAGTGCGAAGGACTAGCCTACAGTCATTCTGGAGTGAAGTCAGCCTCCAAATTATGAAGTATATCACGTGCGAGGGGCGGTTTAGTATCATATATGGTTATCATTTTTGGCTGCTCACAGAACTCAGACACCACATGGACCTCCCCTCGGAGCAGAAATTGAGCATTCCATACTTCCTTTTGCAGTCCATGACTGAATGTGCCACCAAACTCAGAGAAGGGACACCGGACCAGCTAGCACATCATGGGTTTATAAAGCTCCTCATGGAATATGCACTCCACACTTTCACTGTCCCTCTATCATGGGAGATTTTTCGGAATATGTCAAAGGATGATGACATCCGAATCTTAGCTGAGGAGCTCACTTCCTCCAGCAGTGAAGAGAAGGAGCCTACTCAGGCCGAGAAGAAGACCAAAAGATAGGACACCCAGGGAAAAGCACCCAAGAAGGAGCAAAAAGGAACACCAGCAGCAAAGCAAGCTGCCAAAACAGGGGATGATGGGATTGCCCCAACGCCCAGAGAAAAATGACTATAGAGCAGGGTAGAATGGACTGAGAAAGTCCAGGACAGTAAGGTCACCCCTAAGGCTACCTCGACCAAGATGAAAGAAAAAGTTCCCTCGGCCAAGCAGGCTAAAATTGTGCCCTCGATTCCTACAAGAAAGCAACAGAGTACTCCTACAGGAAAGCAGCAGGGTACTCCTATAGGAAAACAAAAGAGTACTCCTACAGGAAAACAACAAAGTGCTCCTACAGGGAAGCAACAAAGTGCTCCTATAGGGAAGTAGCAGAGTGGTCCTACAGGGAAGCAGCAGAGAATTCCTTCAGGAAAAAAGCAAGGTCTTTCTACAGGAAAATTGAAAACGGCTTCTACAAGAAGCTAGAAAGCAACCGCTACAGGACTTTCTACAGGAAGTCCGAAAGGAGAACAACAGAAGGAGAAATCGGTTGAAATCCTAGCTAGTGAGGCAGCAGCTGTGCTGGCCACCCTAAGTACTTCTCCCAAGCCAAAAGAAAAATGAAAAAGGGAGACTCCTCTGTATTTCAAAGCAAGAAGGAGTGTGAGAATTAAGACTGGCAGACCCCAGCCTCCATCCAAAGAACCAATCACTATTGTGGATACCCCTACCACGCCAAGGGATAAATCCCCCTCCAAAGCCTCCATTACTTATGAGAGGGGGAGCCCAAAAAATCTTCATGGAAGGACAGAGTGGAGAAAATGAGCTCACAAGCCTCTCTACAGGATGCTGAGGCTATTCTACAGGAAACTCTGGTTAGGCTGAAGGAAACTGAGCAGATGGAGGAGAAGGCAGTTGAGTCACCACAAGAGGAGGAGGGAGTAGCCAAGTCACCACCAAAGGAGGAGAAACCTGATGTTATCATGGAACCAAGCCCACAGCCAAACTTGGGCTCTTATTATAACTTTTTGGAAGCAGGCAGAATTATTCCCCGAAAGTTTACAGTGCCACTGTTTTTAGCACTAGAAGAAGAACGAGTACGAACCCACACGTGGATGAGGATAGCTAAATCTAAGGGAGTAGCGGCTATTGGGCCTCTAGAGGAAAGGCTCAAGGAAGCACAAAGGGAGCTGGCAAGAGTAAGTCATGTGGAAATCTCCCAGCAAGCCAAGTTGAGAGAAGAAAATGAGCTTCTCAGACAGCAGCTCCAGCTGCAAGAACAAGGAAAAGAAAAGGGCATGGCAGCTAAGGATCCCTCAGTAGAGCCTCAAGAGAAAGAAGAGATGCAAGCTAATATTGAGGAGTTCAACCAGCAACTACAGGAAAGGGGATTGCAAGCAGATATTGAGATACAATCACTAAGGCAATAGGTGCAAGAAAAGGAGGCACAACTGACCTGCATGGCTAGTTGGGCAATGGAAGCACTGCAATGTAGGCAGCTGACCAAATCTTATGGCCTGTACCTAAGGTACCAATGGCTGTAGTTCCAAATCAATACATTGGCACAAAGGGGTATCTCTCACATCCAAAACCCCCAGCAGTTCACAGATTTATGTAACACCAATTCCTCAGAAGATAAGGCCAAGCTCTCAGAGTTTTACCTCCATAACTTGGCCCTTCCAAACATCACTTTATGGGACCCCAACACAGCAGTAGGGGACATGCAGCTGATGGAAATGACCTCATTGTTAAACCACGAAGAGAAGAGAGCAGCTGAGGTCAGGAATGTCATGGACCGGGAGATACATGAACCACGGCTGACTAGAGCAGAGCCAGGGGACCCCACAACACTGATATCCGCTCACCAGCACCTAGCAACCAATTCTCAGGGATTATTAGATTACATGGATCATCAGGCCTAGGCCATAACACACTTCGAGGATATGGAGAGGTTACTTGGGGACAATTGTGTTCATGCTTTCACCCGTAGGTGGAACACGTTGTCCCACAGCCTCAAAATTCGAGAATATCACACTCCAAATCGGATTAGCGAGGGTTTGGCACGGGTACCTCTCTACAAGAAGTCTATGTAGAACCTCCAAGCCAGTTGGATAGGCCTCAAGCTAAGTCCACCCTTGCTTTTGGGATTATTGGAGGGAGGCTCAGAAGAGGAGGAGCATAAACAGTGGGAAGAAGTGGAGAGGAAGGCCGAATTTCATGACAGTGTGGAGGACACTACTTCAGATGCCTGGGATGTGAGAGTGGCCATCAAAGCAATGAAAGATGAGGAGATGGACTAGTTGCTCAGGGATGAGCAACCCTTTTAGCAGGGGGGTGATGATGAGCCCCAAAATTGGTAACAATTTGGGCTCATTTGGCCTAATTTTCATTGTTCAACCCTTGTTCAAATCCGTCATTTTCCATAGTTTATGCATTATTTATTTGGCCTAATTTTCATTGTTCATCCCTTGTTCAAATCCGTCATTTTCCATAGTTTATGCATTATTTTTAGTATGTTTGTGTCTTTGGTACGAATTAGGGAAGTTACTTTTCCTAGGTGGTTAACACGTGTCTATTTTAGGTTTTTGACATATATTGGAGCAAAGTCAAAGCAATCATGAGCTATAAGGCAGCCAAGCCTGAAGTGAGGACTTGAAGGAGGGGTGCCTATGGCATTCAATGACCCTTCCTCGGGATCTTCCCCTCCAACTTCGAGCTCCAAAGACCACCAAACCGAATCTAGAAGGCAGCCAATCAACATTTAGAAAGGGATTGTTTGACTCACAGTTTGACAAACGAGTTCCACAGATTGAGGAGGCCAGCTAGGTCCCTCGTTATCTATAATTTTGAGGCCTCAGCCTTTGTAAAGAGACTTTTGAAACTATTGTGTACTTTGCACCTCAGTGCTGTAGCTTTATTTTGTTCCTTTATAGCCATTTTTGGCATGACTGTTATGATTCTTTTTGGATAATGAGAAGCAGTTTGGTTTCCTATCAAGTTTGAGTTTTTCATAGGAGCCAAAGCTCTTAGGGTTGGGCCCAACCTGAGAGCCTAGGACCTCCTTTCTGTATTATTTCTTTTCCTTTACGTATCACTATTTTTTCCTTTATGCATTTGAACACATTGCTGTTAACTAGATTTCGTTATGTTGCTGGAATAGATCATTGTTTATGAATTACTTTGGTTTAGATGTTTTGGTAGGATAATAATAGCAAGATCTCTAAGAAAAAGACACGACCACACTCCTGGTTTCACCTTAGCCTTATTGGATTTGGGGCTGAAATTTAGGAAATAGTGCTGCCTCACAAAAACACTAGTTTGCTTGTTTATGCAACCTTTTAGTGTGCTTGTTTTATTTGCAGAGATTAGTCATGGGTTTGGACATCTGAAATGTTCCTTTACATAGATGGTGTACAAGGTTTTCTTCCCAAATAAAGTTTCTGCTCATTTATGTTGATTGATGGATAGAATAGACTAGTTTAGGATTTGATCATTTGCAGTTCTTTGTTGATTTGATCAAGGCCCACCATGCAGGGCATCTTCTTCCTTCATCCATCCTCCCAAAGCATCATCTAAGCCTCATGTTCTATCTCGTAGCTAAGTTGCCCTTTTCCCATCTATCCTTTGTGTCTACGAAACCTTACCTCCTTGCTCATCATTGCCTTAGCCATCTTCAAGCCAAGTCAGCCTTCTACACCTCTTCACCGATCCACCCACCAGTCCTTAGGCCATTTTTAGACCCCTATCCTACCTCTAGATCCATCCATGCACCTTCCCTCACTCATCCAACTCCTAAAAACTGAATTCCAAACATCCTGTAGAAATTCTAAAGTTTCCTGTAGAAATTCCGAAGTTTCTTGTAGAAATCCTGAAGTTTCCTGTAGAACCCCTGCAGACTTCCTGTAGAAGCTCACAAGTGACGTTTCTTGATAGCCAAACCTTGTGAGACTCTGGGGAAGAGTGTTAGGGACTCCTTAGACCCCCTCGGAGTGTCTCCAACTATTTCCAAGCATTCCTCTTCCTTGATCCACTCCTGCACAGTGAAGCACAGTTCAAGCATATGCATGTGAAAATCGACACTTAATCAAAAAAATACAAAAAGATACTTTCTAGGACAAAAGTAGTCTAAGACATATCTTTCCCTTTTTGAAGTCAATGGAATATCATTCAGTAGTTTGCATTCTCATTTTTGCATCAGTAGAACTAGCTGGTAGAACTAGGGTTTGCTAGGGTTTGCATTTCTCTTTGGCTTTCAGTTTCCTTTCGCAAGTAGATTAGCTCCCTTTGAGTTAGCTTTCATTCATCATTTAAAAGCTTCTTCTGAGAACTTATAGAAGTTGGCTAAAGCCCCTAGCGGACTTGTGCCAGCTGACCAAGTGACAGCTGCGACAAGAGCTAGTACTTGTGAATACAACACCGTCGCTTCCAAGTTTGTTACGAACAACCAGGTTGATAAAAGTAAAGAAGGGAGTCCTAGGAGTTGCAGCATTATTGCTGCAATACTGGAGCCCACCAAATACAACTGCCGATGTGATTACTTATGTAATAAATGCAGGATTTTTTCCAAAAAAAAAATTGTTTAGGGCCTCAAAATAGCTCTGAAAGATTAGGACCCGAAGAAATGCTAAAAATAGTAAAATATGCTACAATTAAGGAAATTAAACAACTGAAAGAAACATTGATGAGGGTCCAAGTGGAATAGGTGGGTGACCACCAATATCCACCTGGGTCATTCCTCCTCCCTTAGGAAGAAATGGTCCCCATTGCATTGAGTTCCTCCATGAGATGAGTAAACTTCTGCTGAATTGGTCCCTTGTGAGCCATTTGCCTAGGTGAAGGAGTTGGCTTGCTTTGACAACTCGATACAGTTGTATCATCTATTTCCAAGTGTTCTTGATCTATGTGTCCATGATTTGATCAATTTTGGAATGTTCCATGTAGTCTGGGTTGAGCTCTGTTGGTGTGAGTTGTTCTGCAATGTCAGATGTGTCCAACAATGGTGGAAAGTATGGCCGAAGGCGATCTACATTGAACACTAGGTGCAGACCAAGGAATAGTGGGATGTTGAGATCAAAGGAATTGCCACCGATGGCTTTGGTGATGGTTTATGGCCCATATCAGAATGGGCGAAGCTTGCATTAGGGTCCAAAAAGTCACTCCTTCTACAAATGTAGCCAAACATTGTTTCCCACCTAGAATTTGTGCAGCACTTGATTCTGATCATGGTGATTCTTGTACTTAGCATTGGATCTATCCAATATATCAGGGACCTGTTGGTGGATGTGTTGAATGTGCTCATTGAAGCTATTAGACCTTTCAGCTTCGGACTGAATGTGAGCCAAATATTCTTGAGTGGATGCAAATGGTATGGCCTCGTCAGTGGGGCATAATGGCTAAAATCCCAGCCCTACCTGAAAGGGGTTGTGGCCAGTTGAGCTGTGGAGAGCTCTGTTGTAGTTGTGTTGGACATAGAGGATACTTTTATACCATATGCATGGATGCTTTTGTTGTAAATGTGCAGAATGTGTACGGTCATCTTGTTGACAACCTCTGTTTGGCCATCAATTTTGGGATGGAAAGTCATGGACTTAGTGAGTTTTGTATCAAACATTGACTAGAGACTTGACCAAAATGCACTCAGGAATTTGTTGTCCCAATTTGCAATAATGGACTGTGGGATCCCAAAGTGTGCCCACACTCGCTCAAAGAAGATCTTAGCAGTGGCCTCTATTGTGATACTCTTTTGAAGGCCGACTAGTAGTAGGTAGAGGAGTATACAGGCCTTGCTTCTTGATGGTTGGTTTGGCAATGGCGCAGGTAGTGTAGGCAGTGTAAGCAGTGCAGGATCTAGTGTACTTCCCAACATCCTGACTAAGTTTCAACCAATAAAAATACTTCTGCAATATCAACATGGTTTTCTCTACTCCAAAATGTCCAACAACTTGACTGTAGTGCGCCTCCCAAATCATCTTGGCATGCTCACTTGAAGGAACACATATGTGTCCCAAGTGGCATAACAATGCATCTTGAAGGTGAAAATTTGGAAATTTCTTCCCTTCCAGGAGTGTCTGGTATATGCTTCTGAATTCGAGATCACTCTTGTAAATATGCGGCCACCCCGATGTCTTGTGCCCATAGGTGTTGAGCACAATGATTAGCGGCATGACCAATGGTCAACTGAGGAAATCAATGACATTATTGGTGGTACCCTTCTTATTCTTAATGTTCAAATGGAACTGTTGCAGATAGGTGGACCATTTCTGATGAAGATCATTCTGTAACTTCCCTTGTGTCTATATGAATTGTAGAGGCTGGTGGTCTATGTGGATGGTTGTTTCCTTCCCCAGAATGTAATGCTTCCATTGACGGCAGGCATGCACAATGGAATACATTTCTTTGTCGTAAGTGTGGTACTTTTGGATTGTGTCTGAAAGTGTGTCACTATGGTAAGCCATTGGATGCCCATGTTGAGTAAGAACTACACCAATAGCATAGTCAGAGGCATCTCTCTCAATCTCAAATGGTTTTTGCAGGTCTAGTAATGTGAAAACTAGTGCAGAACAAAGGTGATTCTTCAACTTAGAGAATTCCCACTGTTGGGTTTCTAACCAAAAGAACTTGGCTTTTGCTTCACCGTTGGTGACTTGACTTAAAGGCCAAGTGATATGAGAGAACCCCAACATGAACCTATGGTAGAAATTGGCAAGACCCAAAAAGTTGTGGAGCTCTGTTAGAGTGCTTGGAGCTGGCCAATCCCGAAAGACTTGTATCTTGGATGGGTCCACATGTACACCCTGATCATCAATGATGTACCCCAAATATTGAACTTGGGTCAAAGCAAAGGTACATTTCTCCAAGTTAGCACACAACTTGTGTTAGCACACAACTTGTGTTATCGAAGGGTTTGAAGGACCTGCCAAATATGGTGGAGGTGCTCTTCCCAACTCTGGCTGAAGGTCAAGATGTCATCTAAATACACCACCACAAATGCATTGGTGAAGGGTTGCAAGATGTTTTCCATCAATAATATGAATGTTGCAGGGGCGTTCATCAATCTGAATGACATGACCAACCATTCAAAAAGGCCCTCCTTGGATTTGAAGGTAGTCTTCCACACATCGGAGGGTTTGATAGGCACCTAGTGATAACCTGATTTCAAGTCAATCTTGCCAAAATATTTGGCCCCCTTGAGCTTGTCTAGAAGGTCATCAATCTGTAGGATTGGGTACCTACTCTGGACAATGATCTTGTTTAGTGCCCGATATTTGATACAGAGCCTCCAGTTCCCATCCTTCTTTTGTACCAATACAATTGGGCTCCCACAGGATGATGAGATTGGCCTGAGCCCTTTCTTTAGTAGTTCCTAAATCTACCTCTTGATCTCATTGCTATCCAACATAGAGCATCGATAGATTGGTCCATTGGGTAACAATGTGTTGAGGGTCAAATTGGTGGAGTGTTTCACCAGACAGTGCAGAGGTACCCCTATGGGGGAGGCAAAAATGTCCCTGTGGTCCTCCATGACCTTGTCCATCTGTTGTTGTTGTGCAGAGGAACCCTGACTAGAAGCCATGGTCACAACCTTCTTCTTGCCTTGGGGGTGAATCATAAGGAAAATGAATTTCATGGTCTGGGAAATGATCTTACTTCATTTCTTTGTAGTGATCAAAGAGATGGAGGTAGGTGAGGTAGGTGGGGTTACCTCCGGTATCCTGTACAACTTATTAGCCAAAGTAATAATCAGAGACCAAGGTCTAGACTCATATACAGCATGTCGCTTCCACAGGTATGGTTGTCCTAACAAGACATCAAAAAATTCAAGACAAGCAACATCACATAATACCTCATCTATTAAGGGCTTGATGCTATAGGGAAGGTGACACTACTAGCTAACGTGAAGATCTTTTACTTGGTGAAGCCACCTGATGGTGTATGGCTATAGATGTGTTGTAGTCTTTAGGCCCAACCGCTTCAACACATTTACTGAAATGAGGTTCTTTTGGCTCCCTCCATCGATATTGAACTGCATCAGAGAACACTTCACCCACATTTGTGAGTGGAAAATGCATTCCTCCTCCTTTGGATCTTCAGGCTCAATTTTCTGGATCTTTGTGGTGGCCACCATGGCACTGGGCTCCACATAAATTATTTTCTTCCCTTTTTCAGTCCCCTTATTGGGTTCTAATTTAGATTCGGAACCTGTGTCTGATTTATAGGCCTTCAGCTTGGCCACCAGTAACTGCTTGGCCCGACACTCACTTGTATTGTGAGTGGAGCTCTTATGGAACTCACACCATTTTCCTATATCCTTCTCCATATTCATGGTATTGTTCTTCACTTGCAGCTTCGGTGGGTGGTCCTAGGTAGCCTTGCCTTGGCTTGGTCCCTTGTTATGTGGTTTTGGGGTGCCTTTCCCTTGCTCCAGATTCGCAGATCCAAAGTCTCACTTCTTCTATTTAAACTTCTACGCAATATTTACAACGTACCGATACGTTGTGCCAAGCGAGGAAATGTCTAGGAATTCCATCTCATTATGTATGTACTTGTGTAGATAGCCACGGTACCTGAGTACCAAATGCTTCTCAGTATCCTTGATACCCAGCGTCGTGCGAAGGGTATGGAAAGTATTTATGAACTTCGACACATCTTGGTCCCTTCCCTGCCATAGCATGGTCCACTTTATGCATTTATCTTCATATCTCCTGATAGGGTAATATTATTCCTTGATAGTATCTCAGAAAAAATCAAAGTGGGTGCAGCTGAAAAAGGCGAGGGTGCACTCTCATCCTTTTGTTCATAGTATGTTTCTCACCAGTCCTTGATGTGTGGGGTGACTTTGAGAAGTGCAAATGTAATCTTTTCGTGATTGGAAAAGTCATGAATTAAAAAATATCCTTGCAATAGATTTAACCATTTATCTACGATATCTACATCTACAAGGCCTTTGAATATGGGAATATCAAAGTTAACTTGTACTTTAAAAAGAGTGGCACCTCTAGAGTGGCTACTGGATGAAGATGCATCGCTTGTGGATAGTAGTCGAAGGATCTAGTTAAATTTATCCATCATCGTGTCCCTCTGTCACTTGAGGGATTCTTCAAGCAACCTTTTGAAAGGACATCATGCCCCCTCGTCTTTCTTTTCTTCCACCATGGGAGGTCATCAAGTTTTGCGAGGATGATCCTGCAATGATTCAACCAGATCAAGCCCTAACTCCTTATACCCTGACCTCATTGGGGACATGCAAAGAAAAACAGAGAAAGATTAGACCCCTTTGATACCACTAATCTAAACTTAAACAAGAATGCAACAAATTACATATAAACTCACAAACACAGAGATGCATCAAAAAAACACTTCATTTCATTAATAGAAAAATATTGAACTATGCTTACAAGAAAATGGAAATAAGATAGCTTGGGTGATGGTACCCTATCTCAAAGAAGAGATGTGGCGGCTACATGCATCTGACCTGAGTTACAATGAGGCTCAAGGGCCTTTTTATTATTAAACAATAAGAGAAAACCCTAAACAACCAAAACCCTAACTCGAGGATATGTAACACCAAGAGTTTATGGGCCCCACTCGGGTTAGTTGGGTAGCCAACCTTCCGGGGTCGTAACTTGGTCATATTATCTTTGTTTGACGCATATGATACCTCGTTGGAAAGATATCTCCAAGGTCTACAACTGCCAATGTGATAACATTTCAAACCACTGAAGGAAATTTTCCAAAAAAACGTTGTTTAGGGCCTCAAAACAGCTCTGGAAGTTTTGGATCCGAAAAAATGCCAAAAATAGTAAACTATGCTACAACTAAGGAAACTGAAAAAATGAAAGAAACAATGGTGAGGGTCCAAGTGGAATAGGCAAGTGGCCACCAATATCCACCTGGATCAACCTTATAGATGAGGAAGATTGTAGTTGGTTTGTTTGGTCAATAGAGCAACGCAACTGTGATTTTTTGAAATAATCAGAGTTGTATCAAACTCTCTAAAAATCTAGTTTTTCATTATCGATCCAAGCATATTGATATCTGATATCATCATCTCAAAGATTATGTATTGAGACGGATTATGTTGTTAGATTAAATTGACACGAAGGAGCAAAATGTTGACATTTTTATAAAAGAATTGTCAAGATGTAAATTCAAGTTTCACAGAGACAGGATCAAGGTAGCTAATAATCCATTTCTTATTGAGAGGGAGTTTTGAGAAATGGAAACAAGAAATTCCAGTTTAATTTGTCCTTGAATTAAACTAAGAATTAAAATCAAATTCTATTCTCATAGAAATTTGTAAATAGCTAATTAAGTTTAATTAGCTGAGAAATTTTGAGTTGGAAGTCTTTCTGTAGTCGTGTATATGTTCTCCCTATATTTTTGGGGTCCAGAATGAGTTTATTTGAGTTTTAATTAGATTAACTCACATTAGTGAGTTATGGTCAGTTAAATTAGTTCTAACTATTTGCGGAACTAATAGAGGCCTAATAGTCAATTGGTGCACTAGTGCCTCCAAGTGTTACTCCAGTTAATTGAAGATTCCCTCATGAGAAACTCATGCATGTCAGTTCAAAGAAAGACCCAGTTGAGACTAGAGTGTAGGGACAATGTATTATCAGTTGTATTATTTACTCTGTTGTAAATATCATGCATGAAATTAGGAAGAGGACCTAATTATGATTGTGCATCTTTGGAAGAATGAATTCCCTTTAGATATGAGTTATTCATCCTAGGAATTGCGCAAGGAAATAGGGGCTTGGTAGGAAGTGGAACTTGGCTAAGTGTTGGCTAATAGTGGGATTGTGAGGTAGAGAGTTTAACATATTTTTGCGGAATTGTTTTTGTGTGAACAATATTTGTACATTCACTCATATTTATGATTTAATGCAATACAGATATGCAGGGTTTTGAGTAGTGGATTTCCACAGGAAAGTTTATTATGTTATGTGCCATTGGTTTGTCTTCTTGTTGATATTATTTGCATCGATCTATTGGCTTCCACTGGTTGAAAGTAGAAGTAGATTCTTGTCCCGTGCATTAGTAAATTGCATGATCTTGTGAATCTATAAAAAATTATACATGGTATCAGAGTTGAATTCAATATACTAGAGCATATTTCAAAGTTTTGGAGTTTTGGGTCACAAGTGAAATTCCAATTTGCACTACATACCTCAGGATCTCTAGATGGCATTCTACAGTTTGCAGCTCGAGTATGCCTTAAAAAGAAACTCAACTTTTATAGCCTGGAGGGACATAATGGAGGTTGTGCTAGAGGATAATGTGATCAAGGAATTCATTTATCATGACATTCCTAAGCTAAGAGCATCGAATGCACAAAATCTGGTCAAATGGACGAAGCGTGTGGGGAAGGCAAGGTGGATAATCCTTGAGGGAGTTTGAAACCACATTGTCTTGAGTCTCCATGGCAAGGAAAATTTGTGTGCTATGTGGAAAGCATTGATGAACTTGTATTAGAATAACAATGACTAAAGGAAATTGTCACTAAAGGACAAACTATAAAAAATCAAAATGGAGAAAGGCGAGACTATTATAAAATACTTGACCAAATTCTTTCAATTTCCTGATGAACATGGAAGTGTTGGAATCACGGTTTCTGAGGACGATATGGTGAGTACTCTCTTCTGATACTCCCAAATAGTTCGCATAGTTATCAAGACTCTTTTAATAGTGGGGAGAAGCTTCCAGATTGGGAACGACTATGGTTGGATTTGATGCAGGGGGAGATCAAGAGGAACATCGAGGATGGATCTTCATCAAAGACTGATGATGAAGAGAATTGTGCCTTAGCGATTAAGGATAAGAAGGGGAAAGGGAAAGCTCCCCATTCCAAATCGAATTCTTACCATGGAGATAAGAAGAAATACATGACGAAAGTGAAATGATTTTATTGTCATGAGCTAGGCCATTTTTCTACAAATTGTTCACTGAAGAAGTCCAAAAAGAAGTCCTCAAAAGGAGCGACAAGTGAGGCTTTGGCCTCTCAATTTGAATTGGAATTTTCAATCATTGCATGCATGGTGTCATCAATGATGGATAGTGTATGGTACTTAGACAATGGAGCTTCATTCCACATGACTAGTGACAAGAAGTTATTCAGTGTGGAGGAGAAAGATATCCAGATGCATATCGAGATGGATGACAACTAGAGGTATAGTGCTATTGGATTGGGCACAATTAATTTTTAGAGGGAGCATGGGGCTCCACTCACCTTGAATAATGTTACGTATGTTCTTGGGCTGAAGAAGAACTTGGTATCCATTGTCATGCTTTAGGATAGAGGCTATGATGTGATCTTCTTGAAAGAAAGGTGTTCCTTTAACACATAGCCACAACTAAAGTATAGAAGATGGGGATTTTGGTGAATAATCTCTATAATATGCAAGTAGAGGATTGTGCTTCTTTGAGTACGAAGCATAGTACCAAGACAGATCCTGAGATATGAATCCCATCACGGTGATTCCACTATCATAGTAACACGTGCAAGGTATTATGTATCACATGATGGTATGACAATGGACACTGGTATCCAATGGTGCACATAGATATGCCATGCAGAGGAGTACGAGGATGTGTACATGTGTGCAATAGAGTTTGATGTTGCACAGTGGTATTTTGGAGTGTTGTCTCTAGAGAAATCTCCTAGAGGGGACATCGGGCATGTCTTTGGGTTTGGATAACCCAAGATTAATGAGGGCACAAATGAGCATCTCTTAGACATACCCCTCGGGAATCACACCTATTTATCCTTTGTTTTACTTACAGTCACAAAGGATTTGGTTTTTGTCCCTTGACATTCTCAAAAAGAATAAATAGTCGTGGGAATCTCACCAGAGATAGTTGGATGGGACTCAGTAAACTAGGAGAGAGAGTTCCCAACTATGGAATATGGTTAGTGTGCGAGTTGGCAGATGTAGGCTTGGGGTTGTCTTGATCTGCTATAGAGGTCACATATGCTCCACCCTTGAGCTCATACTTAGGGAGTTTGGGAAGGAAATTTCGAGGTGTCATAAGAGCATATATAATGAGTGGTGGACTTTCTTACAGGGAGATGTTAAGACTCCAGGTAGTATTGGGGTGCACCAACAAGAGACATGATAACAAATCTCACTGTGTGGTATAGCAAGTGCATGGAAATTTTCCATGCACTATAATTATTCATGATATATGGATTGTGTGTAGGGATTTGACATTAAGCACAAATGGATTCCAACAATTATCAAAGCTATGCCACCGTAGGTCTAGATTTGGGATCCATGGATTCAGTTGGATGATTTGTCACTCCATTCTATGATGAGCAAGATCATGATAGAGGGTGATCTAGTTCACTTTGGGTTGGACACATGAGGGATCATTGAGAACTCCATTGTATGATGAGGAATATTTATCCTATTATTTCTTAGGACTGAGATTAACATTGGATGGGTAGACATTGACATCATTGAGATGCTTGGTAGGATGAGCTTGACCTTCACAGATTCTTTGCCATCAGGTTCCAAGAGAGGAGGATACCATCTACGCACAATGGGTAGCTTATCATAGTCCAAGTGATGTAGCATCAACATGGTGGCACCCTTCTAAGATTAGCATGGGATCCAGGAATAATAGGATGTGACAGTTCAACCACCTTATGGGATGAGCAAGTTTCTATAGGGGATATCATGCAGATATATTTGATTGGAATTTAGTGATTCACTGTCGACATGGGGCACTTCACCAATATGGTAGGGTGTTCAACAAGAGTTGAGCATGATTTATCCCTACCTCAATGTCCTACTTACGAGAAATATGTAGGGTAATTTTGGTGATTCCGTCTTGTTGGATGGTGAGTGGAGTGAAGCAAGCTCCACATGCATCACAATGGTTTGGGACCCTAGCATCATAGGGATTATTCATGTGGTGGTGGTGGAATGGCTAGGAGTCATTTAGTGGAGTATTTGGGACCCTGGAACTATATAGGCAATATTTTGGAGAAGTAGCATATAGATATTGCTTGAGGACAAGGAATTTTTGGTGGGGAGGATTCTAATGTTCCAAATTTTGTGTGCGGAAAATCATTAAGGAATTTTTGGCCAATTTGTGATAATATTGAATAAAAAAGGGAAAATACATTATTTTGTGGGAGAAAGGTGAAAATTATTATTTTAATGAAAAATGGAAGTAAATTAATCTACTATTGGAGGATGGAGGAAAATCATTCTTTTATTGGAGAATGGCGGAAAATTAAATTTTTATTGAGAAAGTAAGGAAATGATTATTTTATTCAAAATGATGGAAAAAAGACTCCAAGGGGAAAATGGGAGCCACCAATAAAATAATAGGGGAAAAGGAGAATCTAGAAGCTAGGATGCTTAATGGAGAGTTATAAATAAAAGAAAGACTCAATTGCAAATCATTCTATTCCATCTATCTCATTGAAAAATTGAAAGGAGCTCAAGCAAATTCAAGATTTTCAAGTGAAACTCAAGCTGATTTCAATGGACTTCGAGTGCCACCCTAATTAGCTTATAGGGAATATTATTTCAGATATTCCATTGGTGCTCAACTGGTTTGGTAGTTTGATGCAATATTGAAGATCTGATCACAAGTTGTTGCAAGGATTACTGGTATCATAGTTTTGTATTTACTAGTCTATTCTCCCTACATCAAGGGTACAAGTATAATTATTTTGCTAGTAGGGCTGAATTTATAGGAGAATCTTTAGGAAATTATTGTTCCAAATAGGGGTTTATTATTGGAGCTAAAGAGGTGGACTTATTATCCCAAGGAAAGAGGTTGAGTGTATCGAAAAGTTTGTGCAAATTGAGGAGGTTGAGTTTGGGAGGGATTAGACTAGTAAGTAACCAACACTTGGGAAAATAGGCATCTTCGTGTATAAAGGAGGATGAGGTTCGAATTTTCATAAATTTGGAACTTGTTTCTCATTTCAAAAATTTTCCACTTATTTCTCATTGTAAACTAGGATGACTAGTTAAGTGATGTCTCTGGTTCAAGTTCCTCAAAGGTTGATCCTCACCTAGTTTATAATAGTTCTATATTTCTTATCACTAAACAATGGATCAAAGATATTAGATTTGGAGTAGATTTTATGAGGGTTAAAGTAGTTCTATAGTTGACTTCCCAAGAGGTCGAATTCATTATAATTAGTGGGACAAAAATTCTCTATTTTAGGGATTAATATTTCCACATTTGATCTCAACATTAAAGGTGCCATAAATTCTATTTTCCTTAGAGTTTTATGTGGGGTTTGAATTGTCATTTTACTACTATCTCTTTTGGGCCAAATTGTTTGATATACATTGCTGGAAAAGAATACTAATATACATAAATTGATATATTTGTATTATCCTATGGGGGTCTGATATTCAAGTTATTTTGTAAGAAAGGACACCTTAGGTCCACATATCTACGTGCTCACTGAGTATATTCAAAATAAATTAATCAAAAAACTTCTCATGTTCAAAGTTACTGCCATTTCTTCTTATACCAGCATTGAATAAATAAATATGCATAATTTTGAGTGCCTTATAGATCAGTCATGATTGTTTAAGTGTGTTCCCATAATGTGAAATATCCATTGTACAAATTATATGAATTAATTTTATAAAGAGAATATTGCACAACAGTGAGTCACAAAAGTTTTTGTTGAACCGACACAATGAGTAAACTCAATAAACTTAGAAAATATAGTAGTAAATTCAATTTGGAACATTACAACATATAAATGTATAACTAATGTTACTAGCTGACAGAAGGTCTCCAGAGGTTACACCACCTCCACCCACGTGGTGTAACACCCTCCTCCCACATCCACCTAAGCAACTGGCCAACTAGGGTAAACATGCGATGCGAGGCCACTATGATATGATTCGACCTCCTAAGTCACATTAAGGAAGTGGAAATGCTGAAAACAAGCCATACAGACATCCAACATCATCAATAGAACCCTCAGAAGATAAGTTAGCCACTTAGACAAATTGTCCCTAGGTCCCACTACTATTTTAGGTCTCCAGGGTCATAGTCACTCTCATGCTATGGGAAAGGGAGTACTCAACAACCTAAAGTCACTCTCACAGAACTGCTTGCCAACGATTGTGTACAAAAATTGTCAGTGATGTGCCAGCGACCTTAGGATTTAAGTCACTTTCTCAGGCGCAGAGCCCAGGACACTACCTGTTAGGTTCCTATACCAATAGGAGTCATAATTTTGAATTACTAATTTTAAGCCTTGTAATATTGTACATACTTTTGCTTTCTACAAATGTTTTCCATATTAAGAAAGTAAAAAAATGTAAAGAGGGTATGTCCTAAAAGAAAACTTAAAGGACAAAAAGAATGAGAAAAGATCAAAAAATGAAATATATGAACCCCAAAAAACAAAAAGAGACCATGAAAGTGAGCAAGTCTGAATGCCACTATTATTTACTTCTATGCATAATAATGATTGTGTGCAGCTTGTTATTCATGCCACAGTCCATGGTAATCAAAGTGTCTAATATTGATTATATCATGCTTTGAATTTTATGTTTATAGTTATAGAATAAAATCTGACCAAACAGTTTAATCTTGGAAAATCATTAGATATGTAGAGAAAATAAAAGGAGCTCATCAGTTTAATCTGAGCCCTTGGATGATATAAGGTTAGGAATAGATAGTTTGTTTTATTAAAGAAGAGATAAAGTAAGGGTTTTCTAGCCTAAATGCACCCAAATAAATGAAGAAAAAATGTTATAATAGGTAAATGGCTAAGTAGAAGAAAGGCTATTGAGGTATAAAGTTAATTGGATTAAAATCCACGCATCATGCTTAGAATCATATTTCAATATGTATGATAAATTATGTAAGAAAAAACAAAGGTTTTCAAGTTAATGTGATTAACTCTCCAACATTCATTTTTCCCCTTACTTACTAATTTCCTATCCACAAGTATGCTCTACCACTTTAAATCCTTTAAGTCAAAGAGGCTCAGAGCATTTCCCTGAATTTTGGTGGGATCGGACCCTCAACTTAATGACTTAAGGACATCAAGTGATAGAATACCCTTCATGAGATTCATCTCCCCCTCATTACCCTAATAAAACCCCTTTTCCTAAGGTTAAAACTCTTTTGCCTAGGAAAAGTAAAAACAACTCCATGTTAAAGCCCTTTTCATTCAAAAAAATGCACAAAAACATCTTATCTTAATTATTGAGTATATGTAAATAAAGCACACAAATATTACATTTACATTTATACTTAAAGATATACCCACTCCGCTCATCACATTTCATATTAGTTTTTAATTCAATTATACAAATTCCCGATATAACTATCCCCATATATTAAATAAAGCCCTTAAATAAATATCCGAACCCTTAGCTTTTATAAAAACTATACAGTTTACCCCTTATCCTGACAAAATGAATAAAATTTGTCATTAAACCTTGCCCGATCAACTAAGCTCGTGATTAAGTATTAAATTAATCAAAAACTGTGGGGGATTAAAGCCTTGGGCCCCCCAAAACCCATGCTCTTAACACCTGTGCACCTCCCTCGCCTGATTATCATCCTATCATCTTCCACTTCATCCAATGGTCCACAGCCATATCAGCTGTGCCCGATGGCCGACCGTTACCCGCCCAATACAGTGCTTTTCTCTGCCCCCTCGACTGCTACACGTTGCACTCTGGATTAGATCGGGTGACCCCTCCACAATACCGCCCAACCTCCATAAGTGGTGCAATGGCTTGGGAAACCGCCTCCCCGCTCAACCTGCCAAACCACCTACTGTTCATTTGAAATCACCTACCAAAAAAATTAACCGTTGTTCCATAAAAATGCCAAGAAGCTCTTTTTGACCTTTTTTCGCTCGTTTTCTTTGTCAACCTCTACGAACCAGTGTGATTCCTGCAAATGCTGAATTCACCATTTGAACTCCAAATTCACTCTTGAAGAAAGTTGCACAGACCCCAGTTGACCTCCCATTCCATACCAGATTCATTTGAATATTTGCAGCTACTGTGAACTCCAAAATTTCAGATAATTCACCCAATTCCAGGTATTTCACCACAAATTACCACTCGCCCTTTCAAATTTGGAAATGTTCAGCCTTGTATAGTGTTTTAATTAAGTAAAAATAATTAAAAAATATTCTAAATTTGAAAACCCACGGTCAAACCCTCTGAAAGTTTCTAGTATTTGTTCAAAACCCTTGAATAAATCTGTAAAGCCAAATTTAAATCCACAAGAACTAAATTATGGCTACCCCTGTTGCCTTGGATGTTAGACCAGTCACAACTCCCCATTTGAACCTCGACCACCTTCCCTTGGCTGACAGGGATTTCCAAATTAAGGATACATCTACCCAGACCCTCCGGCTTGAAATCCATTGTTTAGGTAGGGACAAATACCTCAACCATGCTGATGATATTGGCCTTTGGGAGTCAAATTTGCCCAAATACTAGTTCCCAGAGGTACATGTTTTCCTTGAAATTGTCCACTAGTGCCATGCTTGTTACATTCCTAGCCTGAGAGCTATTATGTCCCCTAACCAAAAGATTATTTTCACCATTACAACTGATTCCATTAGTGAAATGTTGCAGATCCAACCAGGTAAAAACATAACCCCACTCTCCATTAGGGATTTGCTAGACTAGTACTCCAAGTTGAGTCTGTCTAGGTTAGCTGAAATATTCCAGAAATTCATTACAGAAGAACGATATATTCCCAAAGATCCCCCTCCATATGTTTCTACCATGTTCTCTGAAAGGGGCAAACAAATCATCACCATGATATCATGTGTTCTTGGCTATACCACTGATGAATTTGTTGATGAGCTTATCCTAGCCTTCATGTTAATTTATACCCCTAGAAAGCCTCCTGTTGTTTGTACAACTATGCTGATTTCATACCTGAAAGAATGCATGAAGAATTCACCAGGATGCACAATGAGAGAGTGTTTAAATACTCATTTTTCATCTACCATATGTTCCTATACTATCAACCAAACATATTTCCTTTTTCCCTTCAGAAGCTGGGTAAAAAAGGCTAGCTGAGGTCTATCATTTTTTGGACTCCATTGTTCCATAAGTTTCGGTCACCATATACCTATTCAGATTTCATAGATTCTTTTGTTCATCCAGTCATGACTATGCTGACAAGAAGCCCTCCACCGAGGATAAGTCCAAAGATCAAAAGGGTCCTTTAGTTGTCTAAACAAAGCAAAGTGGGAGATTGGTACCTTTACCAAAACCACACAAAGATAAGAATTTATGGTTGCCAGCATGTACCATATAAACTACCCAAATACCTCCCCATGAGGTTATTTGCTCTAGAGTACTATAGACAATTAATGAACTCTGATGAGATAAATTTTGTCTCAGCCAAGAAAAGATCACAATTCAAAGTAAAAAACTAGTTAGGCCACTTCACCTGCAATTCTAGAGAGGCAGGGGACGAGGCAGACCAAATTTTGTAGCAAATGAAGTTCCAAAAGAGTTTCATGTGGAGGTATGCCCTCAAGAATTTATGACCATATTGAAAAACAAGGTCAATTTGGGACCTTATATTCACCACCCCATACTAGAGATATAATGATATGCCAATCAATCTGAGTGGGTGGAAAATACTCTTGTAGATAGAGACTGTACAAAGTAGATGTAGAGAATACCTTATGTGACTTAGAAAGACAGCTTGATGAGAACTCGTTTCTGCAGGTACTTGAACAATAAGAAGTAGCCATGAACACCCCTCCTATCATGCAGATTCCTCAAAATGAGGAAAATAACCCCAAAAGGACTAGAGAGGAACCCCCAAGTTCAAGAATGGGCACATCACATATACAATATGAGACTAGTCAGAGCAAAAGACCTAGGCTAAATCCTATTCCAGAGCAGGAAGACACAGAAGACTCATAGAAATAACTGATACTGAGTTGGACAAAAGTAAAGGCACAACTCCATTTGAGGAAACATCAGGACCATCCACATCATAGACCCAGATTTTGGAAAGGCAGCTAAGTGTAGAAGTATCCTCATTCAATAGAACTGCTGATAAGGATAAGGCTATAAAAGATAGATATAATGAGATCAAGATGAGAAATGAGAAAATAAAGACCCAAACTTATGCTCAGTATCTCAAACTCACACCTACTAATCAGGCCAGGTTGATGTCTGCTTTCGACATCAAAGAAGGAAAACTACAAATTTCCTTTGTAAAACCAACTGCACAACAACCAAGGACATCAACAGATTACAAGAGAATTGATTTTGAAGTGATGGAAAGGGATATTCATCCCATAAACCAAATTGAGTTTCATAAATAGGCTGGAGAATGATTTACTCCACCCTTACAGGTAAAGCCATAGCTACCCATCAACTACATAATTCATTGACCAACATCTCAGCTCAATATCAGTTAGAGAAGGCCCCCTCATAGGCCAAGGATACTAGAATTAAGTCTTTGGAAGACTTAGTGATTGAATTGGGACATGATCCCAAAGATGTTAAAGCCACTGAGTAGCTTATTAAGAAAAAGAATGATGACATTTCAACACTGAAAAATAATTGAAGATACCTTAGCTGCAGCATCCCCAAACACTCCCAAACACTGGAAGTTTTGGAGAACTAGACTAGACATGAAGAATTGATGGACTTGGTCCTAAAAATTAATGATTAGTTAAAGGATACAGAGAAAGAATTGGACACTTTAATTCAATTGAAGCAAAGTAATATTGCCACTATATTTGCAAATGTCATCCCAACAGTCTCAATAGCAATCCCTTCAAGGTTGGCAGCCTCATTGGCTCCCACAACTCCCATGCCTACAACACAACCAGTTTCAATAGAGTCTACATCAGTAGAAGGTGCATCAGGAGAAGAAGCAGCAAAGTTGGTTAGTGCCATGGATGAAATGTCTATTCAATCTATAGAAATGAACAAATTGAAAGAAAAGGCGACAAGCTTGGAAACAGATTACAAGCTTACCAAAATTATGCCCAAGGAAGAAGTGCAGAAAGCTGCTAGAATGAATGAAAGATTAAAGGCCATGGAGAAATATCTAGCACTAAAGGAACCCCTTGGGCAAGCCAAGGAACTATCATCTATTCAAGTGATTTTTGAATAGATAGATCTGATAAAGTTAGCAACAGAAGCTATCCAAAGAGTCAAGGAAGAACTAGGAGACATGCCTGAAGATGCTACCAGACTTATCCACTTCCTCAAAAGTAAAAACAAGTATGAACTTCAGGAATTGGATATGGAGGATAGGAAAAAAACAATTTTGGAGGCAAGAAAGGTCCTTTCTAAGAGAAACTTAATGTTAAACTTGGAGGACAAGTGTCAAAATATGCAGGTAGCAGTTGATAGATTTATGGCCAAGTTTCAAATTTTGAGATAAAAAGGGTTACCTAGTCCCTTGGTCATAAATGACAAGCTCATGACACAACGGGATTATGACAACAAAATCAGAGAGCTAGCTAAAGAACATGTTAGGGTCCAACCCTAACCTGCGTATTTATGTAATAGGGTTGAGTCATAGTTATAGTTAGTTAAAGAGTCAATAAAACCCATATTAATAATTGTAAGTGGTTGACCAACATTTAAAGAAGGGACCACAGTTAGTTGCAAATGGGCCATGGTATTAGATAGATGGCATTAATAAGAACCATGGTACTGACCCATGGTATTGCATGTACGAATCCTATATAAAGGATAGAGACACCCCATTGAGGAGCGTCGTGTCTTATTTTGTAATCAAGCACTACCCTATTGGAGGTTTCCCCCTCGAAGAGGGAAGTGAACATTTCTTTCCTTTTTTTAATAATAAAATACATGTTGTTATTTTTCATTGTTCTATGTTTTGGGTTATATTTCCTCGCATATTTGGTATTCTAGTATCTTCTCATAGGTTAAGAGCATAACAAGTGGTATCAGAGCACTTTCTTAAACAAAGTGGAGAATTTTTTTCAGGAACTTTTTGGGCGGTGAGTTTTTAGATCAGATCTATACATTTTGGTACAAAAATTTCAGAATCTCATTGCAGATCTTGGTTCTTTGCAAAAAAATACCCAATCTGAAAAAAACAATCCACCAAATTGGTGTCCAGATGAGGGAGATATTACTGATTTAAAAATAAATTGTGTTGCAGAAATTTTCGTGGTGGAGAGTTTGCAGATCATATTTGTACATTTTGGGGAAATATTTGCAAATATAATTGTATATCTAGGTTTTTTTGCAAAAAAATACCCAATTTGAAAAAAAAATCAGTCGAATCGGAGTCTGAATGAGGGAGATATCGTTGATTTAAAAATCGCTGTGTTGCAGAAATTTTTCGGGGCAGCAAGTTTTCAAATCATATCTATATGTTTTGGTGCAATGTTTGTAGAATATAATTTATATTTGAGTTCTTTGTGAAAAAATACCAAATTTCAAGAAAAAATCGGTTGAATTGGAGTATGGATGAGGGAGATATCACTGATTTAAAATAAGTTATTTTTCATAAATTTTTGTGAAGGATTATTGTATGAACAAGCATATGGCTTGTGGATTGTTCTCCTTCCTTAAGGAGTGAATGTATGGTGTTACCCTACCTTAAGGGTTTTTATTAAAAAAATGAGGAATTTTTATATTCAGATCTGTTGTTGAGCACATAAACCTATGGATTTTGGGAGGCATGCACACAGGAAATACAAGAGGTGGTCACACTTGTTGGACTCCATTATAACCCCTGTGGGTACCCCTTCAAGTAGTATCGCATTATAGACAAAACCATGCACGGACTGTCTTCCACGTACCCTATGGGTATATCGTAAGCTCCCTAGGCTCACCTGAAACCTCGTTGTAGATAAACTGTCAGCCGTCTTGTGGCTACAGTACATCGAGAAGAACACTCGGGGAGATTACTCGCGTGTACAATAGGGTAGTCAGGTAGTACGGCTAAGGGTACTGTTGATCCTCCTTATTTAGTGCCTTGAAATATTGGGTCGAGTACTACTCTTGGGCCCTTACATATATTGTGATTTGCAGCACCTGACACTCCTTGAGACCATAGTTCCCTTGTATCTCTACATATCGCCCATCATCTTCTTTGCCAGATCAGATCTAGTAGGTTGGGTTCTATCGCAACAACAACAATTAGATCCGCCATTCAGACTAGTAGTGGGGGTTCGGTCGCTGCCACAATCCTACTCACACTCAGCAGTTGAGGTTTTCACAGACAGATTGGACTATTTGTGCAGGGAGGCTTGTGGCTCCTATATGTTGGGGTGATTCTTGCAGGACATTGGTCAGGATTAACTTTTCTGAGAATTTGGTACTACAATATTCCTAAGCAAGGAGTAAAACTTCGTTCGGAGTAAAAAAAAAAAAAAGCTTGAGGCCCTCCTGGGATGCCTATAGGAGACTTAGCCCATAAGAATCAAGATGACAGGCTGAGCAAGTTGGTACCATTCACTTGTCAGCTTCAAATTTTTGGGTGGTCACAATTTTTCTTTTCTAGTAAAGGCAAGTGCACTGGATCTGTGCATGGTACAAACCAGAGCTCAAGCTATGGCCAATGAGAAGATAGGCACCCTTGAACAAAATTTGGATGAATTAGCGTAGTAGATCCAGTCCTTAAGTGACGCAATCACAAAGGAAAAGTCAGGGTTACAATTAGAGGCATATGCTTTTAATGAAAACCATGAGGGCAAATCTAGCCATTCTGTTCACTTCTATGGAAACCACTAATAGTCCCACCCTTGACCACCCAAGCTGGACATGTATAAATTTGATGGCTCTCATCCAACCATCTGGCTATCACATCAGAGATGATGAGACTAATCTAAGTGTGGGAAGCCTTTACTTGGACCAAGAAAGATGGAAATGGTGGCAATGGCATCAACGATGCTATGCGAGGCCAATGACTTGGCAGATATTCTCAAAATCCCTTTCTGATCGCTTTGATCATGAATCTAAATTTTTGGGTTGTCTTACTGAACTCAAACAGATAAGCACAGTACAATAATATATTAAAGCCTTTGAAGCATTAGACTTATGTACAGGAGGTCTAGCAGATGAATTGTACTTGGAATGTTTTATCATTGGTATCAAAGATGGCATACAAGCACACGTTCAAATGCACCACCCAGTCACATGGCTAGTAGCTTGCACGATAGCTTGTGAAGTAGAATGCGCATTAGCGACCCAGTCGACTCGTCCAAATTTCCTAGCTAAGGGATGCCCCACCTAGGCTTCTAGCACTTCCCAAACACTTAAGGTCTAAAAGGTGTCACCAGCGGAAATGGCGGAAAGAAGAAAGAAAGGATTGTGTTACTACTGTGATGTGAAATACTCCCCTGGGCATAAATGCAAGGGACCCAAATTCTTTCAAATTGATGCTACTGATCACTATTCATCTGAGGAAGCCCTGCCATTTGAGGGACTAGTGGAGGAAGATGAGGAAAACCAGCCAGACAATGAGCTCCCAGCTACACCAGAAGAATGATTTATCTTGCTCCATGCTTTGGCAGGAATTTCTTCTCCCAAAACTCTCAAAATAAGAGGTTTTATTAAACATCACCCTCTAGTAGTCTTGATTGATATTGGAAATACGCTTAACTTTATCCATCAAAGAGTTTTTGAAGTAGTGCATTGTTTTGTCGGAGCAATCTCTATTTTCTAGGTCCAAATTACTAATGGGGGGACAGTGAAATGTGACGGCCGCTATGAAAATGCCAAACTTCAGATGGGGGATTATCACCTAAATACCCACATGTTTGCCATCAACATGGGTGGGTGTGACATTGTCTTGGGTGTTGTATGGCTCCACACACTCGGCCCAATCACAATGGATTTCCAGGAGTTATATATGAGCTTTAAGTAGAACGACCACACGCATACCCTCCGCGGACTCCAGACAGGTGCTCCTTTTATCATCAGCTCGCATAGGATGGAAAAGTTGTTAAGAAAGGGACACCATGGAGTTATAGCCCAATTTAATGCCATCCAGGCCTTCGAGCCTACTTCTCTTCATATTCATCCTGAGATGCAATAGGTCTTAAACAACCATCTTCAGGTCTTTGACAAGCCTCATGAGCTGCCACCCTCGAGAGGGAAACATGATAATAGCATTACTTTGGTCCCAGGGGCACAACCACCAAATGTGCGCCCATATAGATATCATTTTTCCCAAAAGAATGAAATTGAAAAAATCATCAAGGAACTCCTGGAAGTCAGTGTCATTCGTCCTAGTATTAGTCCTTATTCATCACCTATGGCCATGGTGCTCAAGAAAGATGGGGAATGGCGTATGTGTCCAGACTTCAGGGCCCTCAACAAGCTGACTATCAAAGATAAATTTCCCATCCCAGTTGTTGATGATTTGCTTGATGAACTAAATGGGGCTCAATTCTTTACTAAGATCGACTTTTGCTCATGCTATCACCAAATTTGCATGAAAGAAGTAGACATTCCAAAGACTACTTTCCGAACTCATGAAGGTCATTATGGATTCTTGGTCATGCCATTTGGTCTTTGTAATGCCCCATCCACTTTTCAGAGCCTCATGAATCACCTGCTGAAACCATATCTCAGAAAATTTTTGCTTGTTTTCTTTGATGAGATCCTCATCTATAGCCTCACTTCGGAAAAACATCTTTAGCATGTAGACCTTTTGTTGCAACTGCTCTGGAAGCATAAATTATTTTTCAAATTGTCCAAGTGATATTTTGGCATGAAAGAAGTCGAGTATTTGGGACACATTGTGGGGTGTGAAGGTGTGAGGGTGGATCCCAAAAAGATCCAGGAAATGTAGGATTGGCCTCAACCAAAGACCTTGAAGAGTTTGAGAAGATTTTTGGGTCTCGCTGGCTATTATCACAAATTTTCCACAATTGTGGTTGCATTGCTAGACCCCTCACTCACCTTCTCAAGAAAAATTCATTCCTCTTAAGCATGCCATGTGCTCCACTCCCGTATTGGCACTACCCGACTTCACCAAATCTTTTGTGATTGAATGTGATGCTTCAAGTACGGGGATTGGGGTTGTCTTAATGCAGGAAGATTGACCCTTGGCCTTCACTAGCCAACAACTAAGTGGAACAAATTTGGGACAATCTACCTATGAGAAGGAGATGATGGCCATCTTGCATGCAATGGATACCTGGCCAAAATACTAGGGACAGCATGAAAGAAGTCAAGTGTAGAAACTAATTTGTTAGCTAAGAGGGATAGAGTTAGAAATGAAAGGAGAGGAACTGTAAAGGATGAAGCTTCACCCTCTGACATTAAAATAGATAATTTAGCCAAAAGTATGGAAAAAATAATGGATAGAACAGATAACATAGAAAGGAAACCCCAATGGAATAACCAATAGGCACCTCTAGTTAGAAACCCAAATTTTAGAAAAAACCAAAACATTGGGAAAAATGGACTGGATCAGAACATTGGGCCTCATTTTCAAGAAAACAATGCAGAGACATCCCATCCAGAATATCTATAACAAGATACACAAATTAACCTAATGGGAGTAAATGATGAGGACACTATTTTTCTAACCCAAGACGAGCAGGAACTGTATATTCTACAATAATTATAGGTACAGTCGGGGGAATCATTTGATTACAAACAAGGATATGATTCTGCCATCTTTGAAGTACATAAAGATCATAATCTAAGAAGAAAAAAGAATGGTGATGTCCTTGAATTAAGAAAACAACCCAAAATCAACCCAAAAAAATAAAATAAGCCCCTGTTTCAAAAATCCTCCAAATTCTCCCTAGGCAGAACTTAAAATCTCCTGGCCCCACTATTGTAGACATAACCTCTAATCAACCTTCTCTTGATCTGCCATCCACTTCAATTCCACCTAAGGAACTAGTGGACAAAGCTCAAAACATCAGATTTGAAAATCCACCTAAGGAGGTCCCCAATAAAGGAAGAGAAGACAAGCCTACTCAAGTCCCTACTACAAAAATTCAAAACCTTGAAACAAAAAAAGTCTCTTTGGCATTCAATTTGGGAGCAGAGATAGCAAAGTTAAATATTTCAGTTCCTTTAACAAAACTAATCAAGAATGAAATTTACAAATCATAGATAAACCGGACCTTAAACATTGCTAAAAATGAGGATTCAGTCAACTTGTTTGATGACCAACCAAAACTCATATTTGGTCCAGATGTTAATGGAAAACCATTAGAAGGAGGAGTTACACCTTTTTACATCAGCCTTAGTATCCATGAAAAAATTATACACAATGAAATGTTGGATTCTGGGGCCTCTCACAACTTAATGCCCAAATCGGTGATGGAGAAATTAAACCTAGATATTACAAGGCCTCACAAATACTTATTCTCATTTGACTCTAGTCAGGTATAGTGTCTAGGATTGATCAAAGACCTATGTGTCACTTTATTCCAATATCCTACAAAAAGAATCCTTATGGATATTGTAGTTGCTGACATCCCACCAAAGTATGGCATGCTGTTATCCAAATTATGGGTGGCAAACTTTAGGGATCCTTACAACCAGATATGTCATATGCAACAATATTTGTTTTTTGACAACCTAAGAAACTATACTGAGAAACCTTAATGAAATATATGGTAAGTAGCCAGGATTTCCCTCAAATTTTTCCCATCTACTCCATACACGTAGATATAGATTCTCTTAACCTATATAATGTTGATCAAACACAAGATTTTTTTATAGATAATACTAATATAAAACCAAAATAAATTGTAGTTTCTACATAAAATGAAACTAACTAGACTACAGAACTATTCAATGAACAAGATGGTCAAATTGCTGTAAATAATGAAAAATTCACTGCATAAGATAATGAAAATTATGATCATGATATATTATGGCATTTAGAATTTGATAGATCAGTCAATAGGTTAGGAGCATGAGCAGGAGTGTGGATATATAATTTGGAAAAAAATAATTCAGAAGGCCATGCATATAGATTGAATTTTAGATGTACCAATAATATGGCTATGTATGAAGCATTAATTCTAGATCTTAAGTTAGTTAGGAATCTAGGAGTAAAAGAGTTTCTGTCGTGGGAAACTCTGAACTACTTATAAAATAGATTGATACTGTATATATGACAAGGGACCCTATATTAAGTTGTTATAGGGGAACAATCATAGAAATACTTAACACTTTCCTGGAAACAAAGCTTGGAGTAATCCTTAGAAAACACAATATGCAAGCCCATACTTTAGCAATGTTTGCTAGCACCTACAAATTACCCTTCCAACCTAACCATCAGTACATTGTTGAAGTTAGGCACAAACCTGCAATTCCAGATAATTTGAAGAATTGGAAAATGTTGGGCATGGAATCCCCCCACAACGTATTTTGGGGCTCAAAGATGAAGTTTTGAGTGATATTACTGTAAAGCTCTATGAATTGTGGGTGTGAAATGTATGTTAGAGTCATAGGGTTGTCCGCCCTAAGTTTGAATGTAATTTTGGCCTACCTATGGTCCGTAGACCATGGGATTGTATAAATAGAGTGAGGCTCTAAGTCATAATGAAGAAGGGGGAAAAAGAGAATAGAATCTAATGGATAAAATGAGATAACAAAGCATAGAAGAATATTCTAAGTGTGTCTTCGGTCGTAGTAGTAGGAAGAGGCTCTACAGTTGAGTGCGCAGAGTCCTAGTAGAGTCTGTAGCTGAGTGCACGTATCCTTACAGTTGAGTGCACATGGTAGAGTTGAGTCTGTAACCAGAGAAGATATTAATAAACAATGGTTTTGTTACCAATTATGTGCATATGTTATGAGTTATTCATTGTTTGATGTCATTTTCAATTATATTGTTTATCCACTGCATGCAATTGTATGAATTGTGAACAATGTTAAGTACAACTAAAAGATACAAATAAGCTAAGTTAATCAACTAATATCAGGTTACTAGTAAGGACTTGGGTAATAACATCGTTCATCCCCTGAGTAGGGTTGCGTGAAGGCAACATCAAAAGCTGCGAGGTACAAGTAAGTGCGCATAGCGACGTGCGCACAGGGTTGAACCGTAGACCACTTGAAACCATTAGACATCTCTAGGGTGTGAAAACTTGGTTCTAGCACCCTTCCATGCTACTTCGAGTGAGACCTTAGTCCACGCTCTATGGACTGTTACTGAAAGGGCCAGTAGTACCAGATTTGTTTGGCTAAATCACCTCCGAACCTGAGTCAGGCCCCAACAATCCAACAAACGGTTCCATTTCTGAGGGGATGGCGATCACGTTAGAGCTATGGAAATGGATGCGTGGTGTGGAAAAGGCCGGGTTGCTACACTTGTTATGGATACCACATTTCCACCGTGCTCCCATCACCATTTTCGTCATTAGGCAGCATCTTTTCCTGGTGCATGATGGGTATCTATGGCTAAAGGAGCCTATTCCCATTGCAGCAGACCTCATTCACCGTATTTCTCGACTCCCCTGTAAAGGAAAGGACCCAGCGACTATAGTCGAAAAAGGTGGCTCTTGCAAAAGCCATGTAGGTGAAATATAAGCTGGAGAAGAAGAAGAGGGGCTACATCATCTCTAGCATCAAGGACAAAGTGGTGCACCTAGAAACCCAACTCCTACCTAGCAAAATTATGTGAAAGTGTCACTCTGGTGAGGTATTGACACCAGTGATCGTGCTGGCCAAGCAATGCACAGAGGGGGTTTAGTTCAACTGGTCTGAATTCCTCTGTGAGGAGTTTTTGACAAACTGTGTTTCTCAAAAAATCCACGCAGAGGAATTCGAATTAGTTGAACTGGACCCTCTCCATGCATTAGTGTCAAAAAATCCTCGCAAAGGAATTCAGACCAGTTGAACTGGAACCCCCCCATGCAATGTTGTCAAAAACTCCTCGCAAAGGAATTCAGACTAGTTGAACTAGACACCCTCCGTGCATTACTCGGCCAGTGAAATTACCGGCGCCGGTACCTCATCGACGCGACACTTTTGCATAATTTTTATGGCTAGGAGTTGGGTTATCGAGGGGGTGGTGATCACGTTAGAGTCCCGGAAATGGCTACACAGTGTGGAAAAGGCTGGGTTGTTGCACTTGTTATGGATACCAAATTTCCACCGCATGCCGATCACCATTTTCACCATCAGGCAACTACTTTGCTTGGTGCATGATGGGTATCTATGGCTGGAGGAGCCTATTCCCAGCACGACAGACCTCATTCACTATATTTCTTGGCTCCCCTGTAAAGGAAAGGACCCCACAACTATAGGCAGAAAAAGTAGTGATTTGGCCCTTGCAGAAGCCATGAAGGTGAAATATAACCTGGAGAAGAAGAAGAGGGGCTATGTCATCTCTAGCTTCAAGGAAAAAGGGGTGTGCATAGAAACCCAACTTCTAGTCGGAAAAATTATGAGAAAGTGTTGTGTCAATGAGGTATTGGCACTGGTGGTTGTGCTGGTCGAGCAATGCGTGGAGGGAGTCTAGTTCAATTGGTCTGAATTCCTCTGCCAGGAATTTTTGACAAACTGTCACGAAGCCCAGGAGTAGGGTAAAAACTTCCACTACATGTGGTTTTTATTGTCCATATTTCTAGTAGTGGGAGAACTGTTGGAGGACAGTCAATTCCCCAACATTGACAGAGAGTTCCTAGAGGCCATGAAGTACGCTTTGCTCTGGGCCACCAAGGACGTGAAATGGATTTGCGACACCAAAAAATTTTGGGTGCTCATGGAGGTGAGAATTCGGATGTGGATCAATTGGAAGCCACACCTGTCATCTACAGTGTACAACAGTCTGCAGAGTTTTGCAGACCTCAAAGCTAATATGCACAACATTTATATTAGGGTGTGAAAGGATCTGGCAAAGTAGTGGATGAAGCTACCATTTGTAGCCACTGATGACATGATGTTTACTGTCTTGGAGACATGGCCTCCCAAATGGCATTCCCTAGACCTGGCAGAACTAGAGAAGGTGGCATCACTCAATTGGCAGAGAAAAGTCAGAATGAAAAAGGAGCAATTTAGGTAAGGGTAGTGTGCGAAGTGGCATAGAAAGCCACGGAGCAGAAGAAGGGAAGACGGGGGCCAAGAAACGTCCTCAGGGTAGGAGGCAGAGGAAACAAAATCAATAGAAGAGAGCGTGGATCAAGGGGCGGAATCCACACAGTTAAAGTGCCCACACATCGTAGAGGGATCGGGACCAAGGAAGAATGTCAAGGCCTCGAAGTTGGCCATTGACCCGATCACCTTAACCAAAGGTGATATCCATGACATCAACGAGACAATATATGCTATGACAAGTGAAGTGCTTCAGGAGTTCATGGAGGAGCATCAAACTGTGTTGGGAGTCCTCAGGGTGCGGCTGCTGGAGTTACAGGTGCGGACCCCTCAAGAAGGTACTTTGTCAACACACATCACAGCAGGAACTTCAACAACAAAGTAGATGTTGCACACAAGGATGGAAAACACAATAGTGTTGCTAGATGGAGCTTTGGTGTCATCAATTGTGATGCATCAATTGTCGCCTAGCATGATGAAAAACCTTGGCCCTAACCTGACTGCCCTTCCTCGGGAAGCACTGCATCAATTATAGGATGGGATAACGACAGAGCTTCAGGCCAGGGAGAGCTACGTGATCTAGGTTCTTAGTGAGCAGAAAATAAAAATAGAACATCTCAGCTTGCAACGCAATGAATTGGTGTCGAAGAATCAACAGTTGGTGCAGACAGTAGATGACGCTTGCCGACGCGTCCCAGAGTTGGCCATCGCAGCAGATATATCGGTAGAAGATGGGATCCATAGTTTGGCAACTGGAGTCTACAAGGCCAGAGAAGAGAGGACAAAGGTTCAGCTAGAGATGAATCTTTAGATCACCGAGCTACGGTTGAAGGTGCAACCTTCCACTCACTTGGAAGTCCGAGAACAGCGTTCTAGTGCTATCAAAGTAGGGTTGGAAGAAATTTGAGGTGCAATGCGCCATTGTACCAACATGTTGGAACAAGCACTTGAGGTCCTCACGACTTTGCAAGAGGACCCAAATATCCAGCACCTAGAGATAGAGGCTTGTAAACTCCAGTAGTAATTGACAGTGTCAGAGGAACTGCACAGATGGTAGTCCTCACTTATCGGCTTGTAAGGATACAGCAAGCCAAGGCATTAAAGGAGCAGTTATCAAAGCGCGCGTTCAACCATGGATTGATGAGGCCTTCACAATCACAATGAATATTGAAGGGAAGCTTGCACACATTCAGGGGATGTAGGGTAGCACGTTGGATGTAGGGGTCTCAAAAGAACAAATGCAACAGGTTCAGCAAGAAGCAGCTCAGTGCGCTGCAGAAATAAGGATCGTTCGAGAGCAGTTGGAGGGACTCTACACCAAGATCATCGTGCCAATAGAGTGACTCAAGGGCGAGTCACAATGTTTGTGTTGGAGGCCTATTGGGCATGAATTCGCTCCACAACATATTTTGGGGCTCAAAGCCCAAGTTCTGAGTGATATTATTGTAAAGCTTCGCGAATTGTAGGTGTGAAATGTATGTTAGAGTCATAGGGCTATCTACCCTAAGTTTGAATGTAATGTCAGCCTACCCATGGTCCGCAGACCATGGGATTGTATAAGTAGAGTGAGGCTCTAAGTTGTAATGAATAAAGGGGAAAAAGAGAATAGAATCTAATGGATAGAATAAGATAGAGAAGCATAGAAGAAGAGTCTAAGTGTGTCTTGGGTCATAATAGTAAGAAGAGGCTTTGCAGCTGAGTGCGCAGAGGCCTAGTAGAGTCCATAGCTAAGTGCGTGTATCCCTACAACTGAGTGCACAGGGTAGATTTGAGTCTGTAACCAGAGAAGAGATTAATAAAGAATGGTTTTTTTAGTAATTTTGTGCATCTGTTATTTGTTATTGCATGTTTTATCTCATTTGCAATTATATTGTTTATCTACTGAGCGCAATTATATGAATTGTGAATAATGTTAAGTATAACTGAAAGCATACAAATAAGCTAAGTTAATCAATTAATATCGGGTAACTAGTAAGGACTTGGGTAATAACATTGTTTGGCCCTTCAGTAGGGTTTCATGAAGGCAACATCACAGGCTGCGGGGTACATGTAAGTATGTGTAGTGACGTGCACATAGGGTCGAACCGCGGACCACATGAAACTATCAAACATCTCCAGGGTGAGGAAACTTGGTTCTAGCACCCTCCCATACTACTTCGGGTGAGACCTCAGTCCGCACTGCGTGGACTGTTGCCAAAAGGGCTAGTAGTACTGAGATTTGTTTAGCTAAATCATTTCCGAACCTGAGTCAGGCCCAAACAAGCCAACAACAAATATTTTCTAATGATAAACATATAAATAACTTTTTAATTTCAGAAGAAGAGTTTGTAAATAACAATATAGATACTGATACATCCATAGATCCTGACACTAAGGATAAGATAGAAATATACGAGATAGAAGGTGATGAACTAGATAGATTCAACCCAACTAAATTTACTAAATCAGATGTAGATAACTTAGAGAAAATTGAAATTGATGAAATAATCAGTGAAGAAACCAAAGTAATTAATCTCAAGGATAACTTGTTACCAAAGGGATTAACCCCTCTCGAAGACTTGTTTGATTCAAATGATGTTCCTAGGAAACCTAAAATGGAACCATTAAGGTCTAATATAGAGGAATGTAATATAGGCACTGATGAAAATCCTTGAAGTAGTACAAGGGGATGCTAGAACCAAGTTTATACACCCTTGAGATGGATGTGATGTCAGTTTATTTCGGCTATACCTGCCTTTTCACAGTTTTCTTAGCCCTCTGTTCCACCCTTCAGTACCTTCGCAAAAGGGTACAATCTTTCTGTGCAGTCCTAACCATGGGTTGATATACTTTTGCGTTGCTAGGGTAGTGAATTGTGATATTTTCCAGATCACGCTAAGTGTCTTACTTGTCTTATTAACAGATCATAGCTAGCTTCACGGAATTTGATGTTCTTACTTGCATTCACTTAACCAACACAATTAGATATATTCACGCATCATATAAACATTATAAGTGAAATTCATACCCAACATAACCAAATGCATAAACAGGAAATAAAGACATATAAATTGTACGATACTTCTCTTTATTGATAATTCCAAACAATTACAAACTAGACCCACCCTGCACACTCAACTGCAGGGGTCTATGCACTCAGCTGCGGACTTTCTAGGCCTCCGCGCACTCAGCTACAGAGCCTCTACCTGCGCTATGACCCAAGACATAAACTTATTTTAAGAGCTATCTCTCATACATTTTTTATCTTTCTTGCTTGATTGATTCTTCTAACTACTTAGAGCTTACCTCTATTTATACAATCCCATGGTTCGCGGACCATGGGTAGATCTTCTACAACCGACATTACATTGCCAAAATAAGGGCAGATAACCCTATGAACCTCTTAATGTCCATGTGATCTTCGACCACAAGATCTGGAGTCTTTACTCTTGGATTACAAAATTTGACCAAAATATGGGCTTTAAACCCCAAAACTACCCTTTGAGGATATTGCACCCAATAGGCCCCCAACACAAACATCATGACTTGCCCTCGAGTCACTATGTAGGTGTAGAGATATTAACATGAAGACCTCCCTAATCCATTTGGATAGCCACAACCTCGACATTGAATTGAGAGACAACCTTCTAGACTTCTTCCAATCGCTGCTCGATGACTCCTGTTGAACTGCTGCCTTGAATCTTCTGCTGAGCTGCCTATTGTTGCACAATATTTCCTTCAATGGAGTTCATGATCGTATATGCCTCATCTATCCATGGCTATAGGCACACTTTTAAGACCACTTCTTTGTGCCGAGCAGCATCCACCTGTTCCTTGAGCACTTTTGCCTCATGCATCCGTGTGAGCCTCTGTATAAGGGAAACTGTCTGCGTGGTTCCTTTGACCTCATCATATTTTTGTTGTAGCTCACATGCCTCTGTCTCCAGGTGCTCTACGTTTGGTTCCTCCTGCAGGGTGGTTAGGACCTCGAATGATTGTTCAAAAAGTTGCATGCAGTCTACTACTACACTGTCGACCACCACTATTGTTGTTGTAAGAGCGGTGGTACGTTGTTTCCTGAATTCTGATGGAGTTGAATGTTGAGACCACAACTACAATTTTTTGATCTATAGGTTCTGTTAGCGCTTGAAATTTCACCTCAGGTTGAAAAAGGTAAACTCCAAGGCAACATCAAACCACTTAGCCTCGTAGCTAGCCCTATGGGGCAAGAGAGGGATCTCTCCGGTCTATCTCGGCAAATATCTTCAATGGGAAGAGATAACCAATAAATAACACTGATTTTAGGCTAGTAAACTGATAAAAAAGGTTTGATTTGGGATTTTTAGGGTTTTGGTGGAAAATTGGGGAAAGGCAATTTTGGGTGCGGGGATTGGACACGGTTTTTGCAGGGGATTCTTTGGGGCGAGGTAGGAGACTGTATTGATGCCTTTGAAAGATTTGAATGGATGAGAATGACTGGTGAGGAGCTAAGGAGAGCAAGCAATCACCTTGAATTCTCCTTAAAACAGCTAAAAACATTGATATTAAGCAAACTTAAAGGCAAAGCATAGCAACCATGAATTCTACCTTAACACTTCATTTGCCTAATTTGCAGAAGAAAAAGTAAGAAGATGATTCACATAAAAAACTTAAAAGTACAAAGAGAAGCACACCATCAATACATGTAACCAACAGGAATCCCAAAAAGGACTGCAAAACCCTGGTCTTTCTTCCTTGCCAAAATGCAGAGATACAATCAGTAATACAATAGAAGCTTTTCTCCCTCAAGAGTCCAACCATGAAAATGACTAAGAAAGTACATAATATAGGCAAAGATAACATCTTTCCTTGCCTCTAGGGGTCGAGCTCACTATCCTAGGAGCTGTTTCAACCAATTCGAAACTGAGCACTAAAATCTAGGCAGTCAAAACAACTTGCCTCTATAAGCTAGGAAACCAATTCATTCATTTAATTTTTGCCTATCTCATGAATGAATCTTCTATAAGAGATAAATAAGTGTCAAAGTATCATAAAATTACATCATTTACAACAAGAAGGATCAAAATCCACTCCAAAAAGTCAAACCTAGTCAAAACTGCGTTTTGCTGAGTTGTAGTTGCATTTCTGTGAAAATTGCCCAACGGGTCACGCCCTGATTCTGAACGGGTCGCGCACCTTTGGAGCAGTTTTTGAGGCACTTCCAGGTGTCCAAATGAGGAAAACGTGGGATTTTTGGAACATTCTGGATGTCTACTTTCCAACCCAAGTGAAATTTCTGAATTTTTTGGTCATTTGCCCCTCCAAACTTCAAATCTCCCAAGACTGCTTCCTATGTGTCAAAAAGGTGGCAGAAAGTCATTTTTTGCTTGTTGTTTGACCTTCTGGAGGCTCAAAACTTGGTGAAATTTCTTGGTATTTGCTGAGCAAGTGTATTTTTTCATGACAAATCCAAAAATGCAAAATTTTCCTGAAATGGACCTCCCAATCGAAAGGGTCGCGCACGGTGTGCGACCCGTTGAGGGCAAAAACCTGTGTGTGGCACAAAAAATTCACAATTGACAAAATTTTCTCCAAATTTCTTGAAATTTGGGCTGGGAGTCCCCAATCAAGTACCATTCCCATTAAAATAGGCTTTGGCCAAAATTTGGAGTGGAACGGGCCTTTTCCGTCGTTTTAGTGCCTTGGCCAACCTCCTTGGATCTAGCGATTGTAATTTTGACATTTCTCTAAAAACATGACACGTGTGCAAAAAGTGAGGGAGAATTTTCTTCTTTGGCATGTTGTGGACAAAAACCTCTCTCAGTTTTCTCAAATTCATCTTTTATTTCTCTAAAACACCATTTGAGTGAAACTTATCCCGATGTGTGAAACAAGGAATTTTGTCGAAATGAAGTGAAATAAAGGGGATAAGGGGCTTCTAAATTCTTGGGGAAATTTTTGGAAGTAGGGAGAGATATTAGGAAGTAGGGGAAAGTGGAATATCAGAGATTGAGTGAGGGGAAGGGGTCCAAAAGGGAAAAACACAGGCCCAACCTAGAAAATTGCCAGGTTGTAGCTAGAAACTAGGGTTTGTGCGAAAATGAGGAATTTGGGGAATCTCAGTGATGGGAAGCATTTGGTAAGGTACTTTAAGGATAGGGGAAGGTGTATGAGCATTAGGAAACAAGTTTTGCCGATGATTTGACCGTCCAAGAGAAATTGCCTTCAAAACCCTAGGAGAGGGAAATGACCTTACCTAGGCGCAACTGAAGCATGAACAAGGTGTAAAATGACTCATTAGACACTGAGATGATAATGAAAACTCTATGAATGATGATAGACTCAGCTGAATAGTGACATAGATTGGCATTTGGGCAACTTTGAAAAGAGTGAGAGCAAACCCTAGACCTAATGCCTAGTGACCAAATTTTTCTTGAAGACTCACTGAAATGACAAAATTTGACCTTGACACTTCAAAATCACTTTGTAAGAGCATATTTGATCACTGGAGGAAGGCTGGAAAGACTGACACTAACAGGTTCAACTCCAACTAAACCTGAGCCATCTCTGCTCGAGTGTCATGCACCACTATGACCAACTGTGAACACGCAACTCTACTAGTTCTTCTACCTGAATTTCCAACTCTGGGACCATTCGGTGGGCTTCCTCCACTACCTGCATTATTTGATTATTCTACTCTATTGCCTCATTATGTTGCAAGCACAAATGCTCGATGTTGATGCACTTCTCGCTTATTACCCAGAGAGCATGACTCTCCCGACCTCAAAGTTCCACGATGACTCCATCCTGCAAGAGGTAGAGCATCTCTCGAGGAAGCATGGCCATATTCAATACCAGCCTTTTCAAACTGCTAACTATGGGCCTATCAGCATCATTCTCTATAGTGAGTGCCCCATCTAGTAGCACTATCATGTTTGTCACCATTGTGTGCAACATCTCCTCGGTAGCTGAGGTGTTGATCGTGAGACTGGTGGACACTGTGCCAGCCTGTGGAGTGTGAACCTGCAACTCTTGCAGCTATGTCTGGAGAGCCCCCAATACCAACTGTTGCTATTCTTTGAGCTATTAGAGGGCCTTCATGGTGACATCCCTCACTGTTTCACCAATGTCATGTGTATCCCCCTCAGTGAGGGTGATTGGGTCCAAGGATTTCTTTGAAGCCTTGGTTTTCTTCCGTAAGGTTGTGTTCTCTTGTAGGCATGGATGCTTTAGTTGGGTGGATGTCATCTGAGGGTTAGCACCACCTTTTTCTGTATCTGTTTCTTCCTCAGCCTTGGGCGAAGGTGATTGTTGTCCTTCGTGCTCTTCTCCTCCTGCTTTCTGTTCTTTGGCCAATTTCATAGTGTCGTGCGTCGCCTGGACCTTAGTGTTTGCTTCCTCTCTTTTGTGCTTCTTTGCTAGCTACGTCATTCGGAGCTTACTTTCTTCCTTCTTACACTGCATGGCTGTCTTGTCCATTTCCACCACAGAGCCTACTAGAGTGTGATACTCCGGGTGCCAAGACTCAACAACTGCAAAAATAACATCATCAGTCGCCAGATATGGTAGGTTATTCCATGTCTTCGTAGGGTCTTTCTGCGCCCTGATAAAGACATGGTCGAAATCTGCTTTGAACTCTACAAAGCTCTGTAAATTGGTGTACACTGTGTGCGACAACCGTGGATTATGATTGATCCCCATCCACATATTCATCTCCATCAAGATCCGTAAGATCTTTCTTTATTTTATACGTTGCATGTCCTTGGTCACCCACAACAAAGCATACTTCACTTCCTATGGAAGGTCTAGCATGACCGAAGGGAATTGGGTGTCTTCAGGCAACTCCCATGCCACCAGTACGATCGAGAGCAAGAGCCACATCTAGTGGAACATCTTGCCCTACTACTCTGCCTCGCAATAGTTCACAAGGAACTTGATGCATAGATAATTTGCCTAGTTGAACTGGACTCCTTCAGTGCATTGGGCCGCTAGTGCAATCACTGGCATATGCACCTCATACACGTGGCACTTTCACATCACCTTCCCTGATAAAATTTGTGTTGCGACTTTGACTACAGGGTTGTTAATGTTGGAGATGGCATATCCCTACTTCTTCTTCTCCAACTTGAACTTCTTCTTCATCTCTTCCGCAACTGCCAACTCGTCACCTTTTCCATCTAATATATTCGCTGGATCCTCCCCTAAGTAAGGCAGTCCTGTGATCTGATGAATCCAAGTGATGTGTGATGGGGATTGGCTCCTCCAGCCACAAACATCCATCATGCACCAAGTAGAGTAGCTTCCTGATGATGAAGACGGTTACTGGGGTGCGGTGGTAATGTGACACCCAGAGTAGGTTTAGCAACTTAGCTTTCGCTACACCCTTGAGCCATGTGCGTAACTCCAATTCAATCATTCCAGTTGTCGCGTCAATCCATCAGTGCATTAGCTACTTAGTCGCTAAATGCAGGAATTTATCATGATTTGCAAGGTCCCAGTCTTCAAACTTTAGGACAGGAACCTTCCCTAAGTGCGGTCCCTAAAAAACAAGGTCATCTGGGAGAAACAGAGTTTGTAAGGAGCTCTTGCTCTCGTCTATGTCCTTCGGCACGTTAGCTTTACCTTTGCATAGAGTAACATATTCAGGTAACCTGGTAATAGGGTGTACACCCTGGGTTTCAATTCCATTTCCACATCCTCCTCTTCCACAAGGATTTCTTTAGATTCCTCCTCATCAGCCTCCAGATTAATGGCCTTCCCCTTTTCTTGCAAGGTGAGCTTGGTCCTCTGTGGGTTTCTTGGTGAGACGCACACTGGGATCATAGCCTACTTATCCTGCTTAGGTCTCAGTGTTCTGGGGGATTTAGGGACTTCAACTATTACTTTGGTTCTCTCTGGAGCTTCTACTAAAGAAATTTCCTGTGCGGATTGCTTGGGTGTCGACATCATTCTAGTTAGGAGGTCCTGCATCTCCTTTGGCAATGTCTCAAACATTGAACTTGCTCTCAAAGCTTCAAAACTCATAAGGTCCATACACACCTAATAGCACAACAACTGGTTTTTCAAAATGCCAAGCTTTTTTTGCTAGACAACCACTTGTAATTTATAAGGCCTTTTGAATTAAAATTCGACCATTTCCCTCACATTTGGCCCATTAGTGCTAGATTGGCGGCATATTTTCAAGAATCCAAGCCATAAAGTTCGCCTTAAATTCTTGCCGCCCACTCCATTCAGCCTCAAACCAAACATCAAATCATGAATAATGACTTTAACGGTCACTGTCCAACAGACCTGTGTGCTAGCACATCTGTTTTCATGTTATCACAAACCTTGTGCCACTTCGCTGCTTTGCACAATCTTGAAATTACACAGCTCGCCAACCTGGGTAGTGTAGTTTATAGTCCTGTTCCTCCTTTCAGCTTCCTGGAGTGCTAATACTATGCTTCTGTCGCCTAGTCAAATGGTCAGACCACATGTGTATGGATTCAATTGATTTCCATTCACCTTTCCTGGGAAGGGATTGCCATTCAACTTAACTAGATGGACCGTGCCACCATCTATAATCTCATTAATAACATAGGGCCCCAGCCAATGCATTCTGAATTTCCCTAGAAATTTATCAAACTTACTATCATACAACAACACCAAGTCATTCACCTTAAAGGTGCATAGCTTAATATGCCAGTCATGCCACACTTTTTCTTACTACTTTTGGACCTGCTAGTGAAATCTAGTCAAAAATATCTCTTCTTCAAGCTCATCCAAATGCATGAGCCTCTCTTCTAGGGCTCAGTGATGTTTCATACCTATGAGCACTTCTATGCACAAACTAGGCATGATGTATTCCATAGGCATTACCATTTCAACCCCGTATACCAGCCTAAAGGGTGTCTGTCCCATTAGCGTTTTTCATGTTGTCCAATAAGCCCACAATACTACAGGTGTGTAGGTCCCAATCACTTCACTGAGCATTGCAAACCTTAGTCAGTGTAGTTTCAAGTACTTTTTTGAATGCCTCCACTGTTCCGTTAGCCTGTGGGTGATAAGGTGTGCTCTTTTGGTGATACACCTGAAATTGTTATGTTAGCATGCTAATCATTTCATTCAAAAAGTGCATACCCTGATCACTCATCAAAATCTTTGGCCATCCAAATCATGTCAGTACATGCTCAAATAGAATCACAACACTCGCACCCATGCAATATTTCACTAGCTATGCTTTTGCCCAATGAGTCAAGTACTCAGTTCCAGTGATAATGTACCTCGCACCTGTCTTTCCTTGGGGCTGAATAGCTCCTACCAAATATATTGCCCACTTTTTGAAAGGTTGCAACATCCTCTGTGGATTCAAAGGAATTTCGTCCCTCCGTGATGGCTTGCCTGTTCTTTAACATACGTCGCACACCTTGCAATATGCTTTTGAATCCTAATGAAGGTTTGGCCACCACAAACCTGCATGGTTGCTCTCCCTGCATAATGTCCTCCTGCGGTGCCCCCACGAGCATCTCCGAGGATGCTGTTTCATTCAAACTCAGGTACATACCTTTGTAATATCTCAACATTCCCCATCTTGTATAGATGCTCAACAATGACAGAGAAATCTGTCGTGTGCACCACTAATTCCTTCTTTTGTTGGACAAAGTATCCTTCCAACGTAATTCATGTTGTTAGGAAGTGTGTTATATTGTCAAAATGTCCATTCGCTATGCACACAACAAAGATCTATATGTCAGGTAATCCTTCATCCAAATTAGTGGGTTCCTCCCCTGTCTCGATACGTGACAGGTGATCTGGTCCCGCGTTCAATCGTCTAGGATTCACAACAACTTCAAAATGAATTCTTGGAACAATAAGAGCCATATGAAAAATTCACCCCCCAACACAAGCTTATTGACTAGGTATTGTAGCAAAGAGTGATCTGTATACATCTTAAAATGACCTCCTAGCAAGTAGTGTCAATAATTCTGGAGTGCATACACCATAGCTTGCCCCTCGCGCTTAGTGGTGGAATAGTTCTTCTGTGGTTTCGATAATCTGTGGTTTGAGAATGAAATAGGGTGGTCCAATCCTTCTCCACCACCTTTTGTTAGTATTGCCCCTAGCGCTATACATGACACATCAACATGTACATGAAACTCTTTCTTCTAGTTTAGAAAGACTAGAATCGGCGCGGTAACCATATATTCTTTCAATATATCTAAGATTTTCTTACAGTCATCGTTCGACAGAACGAGACATCCTTCTTCAACAATTTTTCCATCGATGCAGTGATCTAGGAATAGACTTTGATAAACTTCCTGTAATATCTCGTATGTCCCAGAGTAGCGCACAACTATTTCACACTCCTCAACGCTTCCAAGTTTAGAATCACCGCAATCTTCGCGGGGTCTACCTTTAGCCCTTGTCTACAAATGACATGCCCCAATAGGTTCCAAAAAGGAATGCAAAACAAACACTTTTTGAGGTTGAGCATGATATGGTATCTTCGACTGGTTTCCAGCATCAAGCACAAGCTCGCTACGTGGCACTTAACTAGCCCAAATACAGTCCAGTCATCAAAATATACCTCTAGGAATTTATGAATGAATTCCTTCAATGCCGTGACAACCACGTGCGAAAATATAGTAGGTGCATTCTTCAACCCAAATAGCATTACAGTGTATTGAAAACAACCCCACTTAGTCATGAAGGTTGTCTTGCTCCTATCCTTCGGCGTGATTTTGATTTGGTGGTACCCAAAGCACCCATCAGTGAAGGAGTATGCTTCCTGGCCACCTACATTGTCTAACACTTCATCTGTGAACGAATTTGGGAAAGGATCATGCACACAAGCGTCATTCAATTTTATAAGATCCATGCATATCCTTATCACATCCTTCTACTTCTTCTCTTGCACCACCATTGGGCTTACCCAATCAGATTCCTCCACAGGCTCAATCATGCCTATTTGCTAACATTTTGTCTAGCTCTAATTAGACCTTTTCCTTGTATTTCGGATTCAGGTGGTAAGGCCTCTACTTAACTGGCTTCCAGTCAGGTTAAGGGCCTTGCTTCTTGATGGTTGGTTTGGCAATGGTGCAGGTAGTGTAGGATCTAGTGTACTTCCCAACATCTTGACTAAGTTTCTGCCAATAAAAATACTTCTACAATACTGCCACAATTTTCTCTACTCTGAAATGTCAAGTGACCCAACTATAGTGCACCTCCCAAATCATCTTGGCACACTCACTTGAAGGAACACATATGTATCGCAAGTGGCATAAAAGTGCATCCTGAAGGTGAAAATTTGGAACTTTCTTCCCTTCCAGGAGTGTCTGACATATATTGTCGAATTCAGGATCACTCTTGTAAAGATGCGACCACCCCGATGTCTCATGCCCACAGGAGTTGAGCACAATGATTAGCGCCATGACCAGAGGTCGGCTGAGGCAATCAATGAAATTATTGATGCTACCCTTCTTATTCTTAATGTTCAAATGGAACTATTGTAGATATGTCGACCATTCATGATGACGATGGTTCTACAACTTCCCTTGTGACTGTATGAACTATAGAGGCCAGTGGTCTATGTGGATGACCATTTCCTTCCCTAGAATGTAATGCTTCCATTGATGGTAGGCCTACACAATGGAATACCTTTCTTTGTCATAAGTGGGGTACTCTCAGATTGTGTCTAAAAGTGTCTCATTGTGGTAAGCCACTAGATGCCCGTGTTGAGTAACAACTGCACCAATAACATAGTCAGAGGCATCTGTCTCCATCTCAAATGACTATTGCAGGTCTAGTAATGTGAGCACTGGTGTAGAACAAAGGTGATTCTTCAACTCAGAGAATTCCCATTGCTAGGTTTCTAACCAAAAGAACTTGGCTTTTGCTTCACCCTTGGTGACTTGACTTATAGGCCAAGAAATATGAGAGAACCCAAACACGAACCTACGATAGAAATTGGCAAGACCCAAAAAGCTACGGAGCTAGGTTAGAGTGGTTGGAGCTGGCCAATCCTGAATGACTTGTATCTTGGATGGGTCCACATGTACACCCTGATCATCAATGATGTACCCCATATATTGAAACTGAGTCAGGGCAAAGGTACATTTGTCAAAGTTAGCACATAGGTTGTGTTGTCAATGGGTTTGAAGGACCTATCAAATATGGTGGAGGTGCTCTTCCCAACTCTGGTTGAAGATTAAGATGTCATCTAAATACACAACCATGAATGTATTGGTGAATGGCCACAAGATGTTGTCCATCAGTCGCATGAAGGTTGCAGGGGTGTTCATCAATATGAACAGCATGACCAACCATTCAAAAAGTCCCTCCTTGTATTTGAAGGTTGTCTTCCACACATCGGAGGGTTCGACAGGCACCTGGGGATAACCTAATTTCAAGTCAATTTTGCTGAAATATTTGGCCCCATTGAGCTTGTCCAGAAGGTCATCAATATGCAGGATTGGGTACCTATTTTGGACAATGATCTTGTTTACCACTCAATAGTCAATACAAAGCCTCCAGGTCCTGTTATGTTCCTATATGAATAGGATTCATAACTTTTGAATAGCTGAGGTCAAATATGTAATATGTACATACCTTTGCTTCCTGAAAATGTTTTCCATATTTGAAATAATCAAAAAATTAAAAAATGTAAAGAGGGTATGTCCTAAAAGAAAAATCAAAGGACAAAAAGAAGAAAAGGGTCAAAAAAGATGGAAAAATGAACCCCAATAAAGAAAAAGACCATGAAAGTGTGCAAGTCAAAATGCCACTACCATTTACTTTTGATGTAGAATAAAAAAATTGTGTGCAACTTGTTACCTTTGCCACAATCCATGGATGGTCAAATAGTCTAAACTTGGCTATTTCATGTTTTGAATTTCATTTTTATAGATAGAGAATCAAATCTGACCAAACTGTTTAATCTTGGCAGATGAGTAGATAGGTAGAGTAAATGAAAGGAGCTCAATAGTCTAATCTAAGCCCTTTGATGTAATAAGGTTAGACTTAGATAGATTACTATGTAAAAAGAAAAGAAAAAGGTTTTGATAAGGGTTTTCCAGCTTAAGTGCACCCTAATAAAGAGTAGAAAAAATGGTATGATGAGTAAATGGGTAAGTAGTTGAATGGTTGCAGAATTGTGATGAATGATTAGATAAGATCATATCATTTACTTTCGTCATAAAGTTGCTAAAATATGGATGATAATTGAGCATTTACACAAAGTCAAGTGATTAATTTCCCCATTCATTTTACCTTTAAGTTTACTAATTTCCCATAAGCAAAGTTTTAAAGTGCCCAAAACCTTAAGTTAAAGGGGCTCAGAGCATTGCTCTGACTTCTGGAGGGACAGGACCCTCGGCCCAATAACTTATAGGTCCTAAGCACTAAAATACCCCTTATAAGCATTCACCCCTCCCACAATTCATTCATTTCCCCCTAGAAAATCCCTTTTCCTAAGGTGAAATCACCATTTCCCTAGGAAAATTAATCCCCCCCAAGCAAAACCCTCTTTTCACAAAAACCCACAAATGCAGTTTTAGCCTAAGTTATAAGGTTTTATGTGAAAAGAAAATAAAATTCAACAGACATTATACTCAGCACACTTCATTTTTTCACCTTCATTTCATATTAACTTTTGACTATATGTATTAAATCCTAAAATTACCCCTTTCCCGTATACTTTATTAAAAACCCCTATGTTAATATCCCATCTCCTAAGTTTGAAACATGAACTTATTAATAAATAACTAATTAAGGGATTAATTAAGTTGATCAGTGACTAATTAATAACCATGACCCACCACCGAATAAAAGAAATTAATTAATCGATGAGTGATTAGTTAATAATCTGTCCCCGCCAATGAAATCACTCCCGACATCATTAAAATTTCTTGATGCACAATTAATTCATTCCTTCATGCATTAAAACACCATCGGGCCCCTCCATTAAACCTCAGATCAAATCATCGCCCCGATCACCATGCGATTTGACCCCTTTTGATCCAATGGTCGATGCTCATATCGGGTGGCCTCCGAAGGCCGACCTTTACCTGCCCGATATGGGTGGTTTCACTATTCACCCCGCTGGTACGTGGCACCCGACGAATGACATCATGCAACCTCCCCCCAAAACCAATTTATCCCAAAAGCAGTGCGATACGATCCTGCTTAGCACCTCCCGCTAAACGTCAAGGTGTCACATTTCCCACTTAACGCTAAGTTTCCATTTCCCAATGTACCCACCAAAATCATTGACTTTACAAATACAACTAAAAACTCATTGTTTTTTCTTTTATCATGAAAAATACCACATAGACCTCCATGAAAGCAACAGAATACATGATACCATCAACCTATGTCCAACTGCCAATTTACCAAAGTTGCTGAAACTCCAAACCACCTTGCAGTCTCTTGCGATTTCTAAAAATAGTGTAGAGTCGCCATTAATCTATCTTTGGCCATCCAAATCACGCCAGTACATGCTCAAATAGAATCACGACACTTGCACCCATGCAATCCTTCACTGGCTATGCTTCTGCCCAACGAGTGAAGTACTCTATTGCAGTGGTAATATACCTCGCACCTGTCTTTCCTTGGGGCTAACTAGGTCCTACAAAATATATTGCCCACTTTTCAAAAGGTTGCAACATCTTCTGTGGATTCAAAGGAATTTCATCCCTCTGTGATGGCCTGCTTTTTCTTTGACATACGTTGCACGCCTTGCAATATGCTTTTGAATCCTGATGAAGGGTTAGCCACCACAACCATGCGTGGTTGCTCTCCCTACATAATGTCCTCCTGTGGTGCCCCCATGAGCATCCATGAGGATGCTATTTCATTCAAACTCAGGTACATACCTTAAAAATATCTCACCAGTCCCCATCTTGTATAGATGCTCAGCAATGACAGATAAATCTATTGTGTGCACCACTAATTCCTTCTTTTGTTGGACAAATTATCCTTCCATTGCAATTCCTGTTGTTAAGAAGTGTGTTATATCATCAAAATGTCCATCCGCGATGCGCACAACAAAGATCTACATGATAGGTAATTCTTCATCCAAATTAGTGGGTTCCTCCCCTGTCTCAATATGTGACAAGTGATCCGGTCCCGCGTTCAATCATCTAGGCTTCACAACAACTTCAAAATGTATTCTTGGAACAATAAGAGCCATATGAAAATTCACCCCCCAACACAAGCTTATTGACTAGGTATTGTAGCATAGAGTGATTTGTATACATCTTAAAGTGACCTCCTAGCAAGTAGTGTCGATACTTCTGGAGCGCATACACCATAGCTAGCCCCTCAAGCTCAATGGTGGAATAGTTCTTCTCTACTTTTGATAATCTATGGCCTGCAAATGTGATAGGGTGGTCCAATCCTTATCCACCATCTTGTGTTAGTATTGCCCCTAGCATTATATATGTATCGTCAACATGTACATGAAACCCTTTCTTCCAGTTCAGAAAGACTAGAATCAGCGTGGTAACCATATTTTCTTTCAATATATCCAAGATTTTCTTACAGTCATCGTTCCAACAGAACGAGACATCCTTCTTCAACAATTTTTCTATCGATGCAGTGATCTAGGCATATCCTTTGATAAACTTCCTATAATATCTCGTATGTCCTAGAGTAGCGCGTAGCTGTTTCACACTCCTCTGCGCTTCCAATTTCAGAATCACTAGGATCTTCGCAGGGTCTACCATCAGCCCTTGTCTGCAAATGACATGCCCCAATAGGTTCCCAAAAGGAATGCAAAACAAACACTTCTTGAGGTTGAGTGTGATCTGGTATCTTTGACTGGTATCTAGCATCAAGTGCAAGCTCGCTACATGGCACTTAACTAGCCCAAATACACTCTAGTCATCAAAATATACCTCTAGGAATTTATGAATGAATTCCTTCAATGTCGTGACAACCATGTGCAAAAATATAGTAGGCACATTCTTCAGCCCAAACATCATTACAGTGTATTGAAAACAACCCCACTTAGTCGTGAAGGTTGTCTTACTACTATCCTTCGGCGTGATTTTGATTTGGTGGTACCCAAAGAACCCATCAGTTAAGGAGTATGCTTCTTCGCCACCTACGTTGTCTAACACTTCATCTGTGAACAAAGTTGGGAAAGGATCATGCACACAAGCGTCATTCAATATTCTGAGATCCATGCATATCCTTATCTCATCCTTATGCTTCTTCTCTTGCACCACCATTAGGCTTACCCAATCAGATTCCTCCACAAGCTCAATCATGCTTGCTACCAACATTTTGTCTAGCTCTAACCAAACCTTTTCCTTGTATTTTGGATTCAGGTGGTAAGACCTCTGCTTAACTGGCTTCTCGTCGGGTTTTAACGTGATCTTGGTCACTCCTAGATCTCTGATTATTCCTCTCAAATCCGTAAACATGGTAGAGAATAAGTCCTGATATTGGTAGAGTAATTCAGTGATCTTATCCACTGTTGTGTCATCCCAGTAGTCTCCAATCTTCACAAATTTGGGTTCTGTCTCTATACCAATGTTCACCTGTTTAGTTCTCACCAATATGATTATATCAAGGTTCTCAATTTGCGATCCTTGGACCTCGTAGTGGCCCTCTATTTTTGGAATATTAATCTTCCATAGATCCCCATCCTCCTCTTCAGTAGTTACATTATAACATTCCAGTGCATGAATCAACTGAGTATCCCATTCAAGCTGCGTCAGGTCTAAAGGATCCTGCAATATTCTAAAGATGATTAATTTCACCTCTTGCATCACTACATCAATACTGTCAAACATGTCCTCAAAACTAAATGTCATCATGAATCCTTCACGCAAGATATCCCATTCACCTGTCTCGTGGCAGAGATCTATTTCTATATACCAATTCATTAGGATAACATCTAGATTATGACAAAATAGGTGCACCCATTCAGGTTGTGGCTTTTACCCATAGGTCTGTGTCCATTTGGCCAAATTCTCATGAATATTATTCTGCCCATCTTACTTGTCTGTCAGTCACATCCTAGGCTTCCCAAATCGTGCTCTCATCATCCTCCTACATTCTCGCCAATCATAAAAACTTCCCTTGTGCACACCCCACCATCTTGCAGGCATAGCACATAATGCCTAGTCCAAGGCCTCGAAGCGTTGTTTTTCTGGCACATCCCTTTCAAATGCAGCCAAAAAGACATGTACCTCTTTTACACCATCATAGCTAAGCAGATATCTTACCTCTAAGGACACACAATGCAACGATCTGGTCATCACGTTGCAATTCAACATAGTTACTTCATGTAACTAATTATGCTAGCGTTCTATTTATTTGTCAGGATCTGAACTGCAGGAACTCTCCCGATCCCATGTAATCCATCCATCCGTGGTGGGATTCACCCAGTCTTGGTCTCATGTTGTTATCTTATAGATGCAGTCTAGATCATCATGACTCTCATAATCGTAGTCTAGTTCCATATAGCGCGATCCTTCAGCGAGATCCAGGGGTATTATTACGCGCAATGGTTTCTTCTCAAAGATCATCTTTTGCTTCTTCTGATTGATTGCCCCATTCATATCAGTAGCCCAGTCAATTCCAAGGAGCGCAAGGTAAGGATTGTTATCATCAACAATCTCTATTACTTCAAAATTTTCTAGCGCGCTCGCTCCCTCAATATCCACAGTTACTCCCTGTAGCCGCCCCATGGGTATGATTTTCTATTGATTCTCCATCCTTAGATGAATTGGATACCATTGCAATGTAGGTCTCCCTATTCACTCCCACATCTATTTCGGTAGAACATTCACATCTGATCCCAAATCCAGAATGACTTGATCCATTTTGTATTCTTTGATCTGCATGGTGAGTCTCATTTCACACCTTTTCCCTGTCTTATGCTTACCAATCTTCTGAACTACACGCAGTTCACCTAGCATGGTCCCAACACATCTATTGATGAGTCCTTGTAACCCTTTCACAGCCTTATTGTCATGTAACAACTTCATATAGGTTTCCAGGAAAGTTGTGAGCATAGAGGGGTCCATCTCCAGCTCTAGTTTATCCTTGCTTCCTGAAGTGGAGGCCTCAGGGAACCTCTTCTTAGCTTCCACGAATGCTTCATGAGCGTGCTACAAATTGAACACAACCTCTTTTGTTGGGGCTTTGTGAACCTATGTACTATATTCTTGTTGTTTCCCTTTGTCATCTCCCATTGTGATTCCACTCCGAAGCACTATATTTACATTCAGATCTTCCTCACACTGCTCAGACTTCATCATCTGCAGGTTCTGAGGTGGGGGAGGCAGTAACGCCCCTTTGTCACGTATTCTAGATATCAGTGTAGGAAAATCTTCTGTTTCATGATCCAAGAGTGTGCAATACTTGCACGATGGGTGCATTAGATTAGTGTAATCATGGGCATAGTGTCTTAGCCCTCCGCAATTGTAACAAATCAACTGTCATCAACCCATACTAGGTCCTCCTCTACCTCAGCCTCATTTGTGCCCTTGAAATCCTGTATGTGCCATCCTTGCATTTTTGTCAAGGGGTCGCATTTCAACTTGAACCCTATAGCTAGGAGTTCTATCCATCATTAATTCATAGCTCCTGCAAGTATGCTCATCATGTCCTACCAACCTAAAAAAGTTTTATGACAATTGTTCCAGTGTTTGCACATACTTATGTAGCAAGTGACAGTTATCTGTAGCATGCTTTCCAGCTACCTAACAAACAGCGCACCATAAAGCAAGTGTTGTGCTAGGTACTACTTGAGCTTCTGGCATTAAAGGCATCAATCCTCCTCTTGCAAGGTAATTTATAAATATCGGGTAATGGTCTTTGTCATGATCTTGACTCTTGCATTTTAAACACCATACCTCCTCACATACCTCTGGTTGAACTGTCCTATCCTACTTCAGACTTTGCATCTCAAGGCATAGATTATGTAGCTGCGCATGGATCTACTGAACTCCTAGATTAGGATCTTGCATCGGAGTCTCATGTAGTCTCATGGAAATATCCACGGCCTCTTCTTGAGTTTTTATCTTCTATTGCAATAGCACACTCCTTAAGTGGGGTAGTAGCAATCCACAAAACACTCACGATGTTATCCATCTGTCAAATTCATATTCGCTTCGTGGATTTGACACTTCAACCTTTGATCCAATTCCCATGATGTCTCGACTGGTCACATCACGATCTCTTCGAATCTCATAATCGACTGCAACTCGGACTTAGGCCTACTAAATTCCCTATTTAGTGTTGCTTGGATGTCTACTACTCTAGCATTTGGGTTATCGTTAGAGTACTTAATGTACTAGGTTAGCGCGCTATCTTGCAGAGAACTAACCATCATCACCTTCTTTATACGATCATCTGTAACACCTTGAGCTTCCCATATAGCCCTCACAACGAACTATAATTGGTCTGGGTCCTCATTTCCCAAGCTTTTGAACAAAGGAAACTTCACTGTATTCACCATACTAAATAGCGATGGAGCTGGAGGTGGTACAGGTGAAGTTGGAGGCGATGGTGGTGAAGACAGAGGTGGTGTGGGTGGAGGTGGTATTTGTGGAAATCATTGTCTTATCAACTGAATAGCACTTCGTAGAGAGACCTTCGCTATCCCTTCTTCATCCTCTCATGGAGGTGAAATCAAGGGGCTATACTTTGGACACTTATTTCCTTCGTTTCTGTAATTTTTTCCTGTTTGCATAGTCCCAAACATCAAGGTAGCTGCATAACCTGTTTTTTACACAACAACATTTTAATCCATGTATTCAATGATTTTATGTACTTACCTCGTAGTCCTATGAAAAATCATTTCTCCACCTCGCTATAGCTAACTAAGGTGTCACCCGTGAACTTAGTAACAAATCTTGCGATGGCACGATCAAGCCAATGATCAACAGTGCGGATGATCTTATCCTCTAATGTTTCCAGCATTCACACTAGCTCTAGGGTCCACACAATAGGTCTGTCAAGTTTCCACCTTCCTTGGCTATTTGCTAGATTTGTGATCCACTCGTATAGCTCAGTAGGAAAGAAGGCAAAAATCATTTCGTGGATCTTCATATACAGGTATTGGTCCAACCATTGTTCTTTTGACAGTTACGATTTTTTGTTTTCTTATGCCGCAAACTCATGAATCTTCTGTCCAACCAGCCTTCGATTTCTTTCTTAGTTGGATTCCAATGATAGGACATCACACATATCTTATGCAGATTCTAGTCCTAGCAATGAAACAATTTGTTGGCTTGAGGAGGCCACCCAGGTTCAACGTTAGTTAAACAAACAAATCCCTACATTACTGGCCCTTTTGGCATCAGCCTGCGAAGTGCAGACTGAGGTCTCACCCGAGGTAGTATGGGGGGATGATGGAATCAATTTTCCACACCCTTGAGATGGATGTGATGTCAGTTTATTCTGGATATACCTGCCTTTGCACAGTTTTCTTAGCCCTTTGTTCCACCCTTCAGTACCTTCGCAAAAGGGTACAATCGGTTTCCACACAGCCCTAACCATGGGTTGATATACTTTCGCACTACTAGGGCAATGAACTGTGATATTTCCCAAACCAGGCTAAGTGTCTTACTTTTATTATTAACAAATCTTATTTAGCTTCATGTAAACATATGTTCTTAGTTGCTTTCACTTAACCAACACAATCACATATATTCACGCATCATATAAACATTATAAGTGAAATTCATACCCAACATAACAAGATGCATAAACAGGAAATAAAGATGCAGAAATTATAGAATACTTCTCTTTATTAATAATTCCAAACAATTATAGACTCGACCCACCATGTGCACTTAAAGATGCAGAAATTATAGAATACTTCTCTTTATTAATAATTCCAAACAATTATAGACTCGACCCACCATGTGCACTTAGCTGCAGGGGTCCGCACACTCAGCTGTGGACTTTTAGGCCTCTGCGCACTCAATTGCAAAGTCTTTACCTACGCTATCACCCAATACATAGAATTCTACTTCAGAGCTATCACTCCTACATATTTTATCTTGCTTGATTGGTTGATTCTTCTAACTATTTAGAGCTTAGCTCTATTTATACAATCCCATGGTCCGCGGTCCGCGGACCATGGGTAGATCTTCTACAGCCAACATTGCATTTCCAAAATAAGGGCAGACAACCCTATGACTCTTTTAACATATGTGCGCTCCGTGACCACAAAATGTGGAGTCTTTACTCTTGGATTACAAAATTTGACCAAAATATGGGCCTTAAACCCCAAAACTACCCTTGGGGGATCCCGCGCCCAACAATCCCTACTAGCCATGAAAGGAATTTTGTCAAATATATCATCGACATGTAATCTATAGGTGCAAATAACAGAGCTAAGCATATGGATCTCATACTTATATGTAAATTGCTATGAACCATTGTTTCCTAATGTCATTTATTGCATTATCATCTATTAGGTCATAAACACATTATCCATTCACATACAAGTAAGAGCACACTGAGATCCATACATAACTGTTGTCATAAAATGTGCAGATACCCAACATAATAGGAACATAAATACAAAAAACATATCAGCTGTCAAATCCATAAATACATCAGTACCTTTACACATCAAAATCAAGGGAATGGATTTCTCATTAATGAATACAATGAACGAATTGGAGATGGGACTATCACGTTCCACCTAACCATAAAATGGTTGAGCCAAATCTCTCTTCAACTATTCAACCCTGTGCCATATTCCAAGCATGAATTTGGGATCTCATAGAACACATTAATCAAAACTCATCCAAGGCTTCCAGAGGCCATCCACCTCAAACCATTAACAATGATTCCACCTCATGGTTAGACATCACAAAAACCATCTTCAGATTGGTCTCCATCCAAGCCTTCCAGGGCTTCTAGAGAGATTGTTCTAACCAAGGCTTCTAGGACTAGTAACTCAACCCACAGATGCCATTGGGCTTCCAAAGTATTTGTCTAACCAAGGCTTCTAGGACTAGTAACTCAACGCACAACTACCATTGGGCTTCCAAAGTATTTGACCAACCAAGGCTTCCAGGACTAGTAATGCAACCCACTAAGGACTTCCAAAGTGTTTTTCCAACCATGGCTTCCGGGACTAGTAATTCAATCCACGTTGTTATAGGGCTTTCAGAGAATTTTTCCAACCAGGGCTTCCAGGAACTAATAACACAACCCAAGCTAAGGAACCATGAGAACCAACCAGAAACAAATAATGAAAGTAAACCCACAATCACCATGTCTATCTAGGAAACTACAAGGCTAGGAAACCCACAATCAATCTAGGAAACCTCCATGCCAATGATAGATAATGAGAAAGAAACCACATGCATATGCCATTCATGTCCAAACTAGTGAAAACATCATACATGCAACTAGGTATCCACAAGAAAATATGATGTAGCTATTGATGTCGATGCCTTCTTACATTTTCTTGATCTTTCTTTTCCTTCTTGCTCCAAGAATCCAAGTATGCCACACCCTCCAAGAGTGCTCCAAGAAATCTCTAAGTATCCAATAGTATGTGAGAGAGAGAATAATGAGAGAGATCTCCAACATTGAACTGAAAAAAGGTTACCAATTGATCCTCAGAAGCCTTTTTATGAATGAGGCCTCTATTTTATTTATTTTCCATTATTTTCCTTCATCTTCCTCCTCACATGAAAATTGTGACTTTCACCTCCTTTTTCTCCTAATTTCCATTATTTTCATAAATAAATGTGCCAAAAATTCCTTTTAATGCCTTAGCCATTGCCTTTTCCAATTTCCCTAGCCATAAACAACCAAATGAACACCCCTAGTATGTCTTTCTGAACATTCAACTTGGAATAAGTTTCCAAGTCATCTGTGGTTATTGCTTTTAAGATTTATTACATGGAATTTTCACCAAGGCTATTACAAAACCCTCCACCTTGGGGGACACCATCCTCAGTGCTCAGTCACACATATACCATAGAAACCTACTGAAAGAAGACATACTTCTTATGGAGCTTTATAACACAACTCATTATGGTATTTACAATGATCATCCTAGTGAGTGACAACTCATATGACATCATAACATCATGATAACATAACCATATGATAACATATTAGCATAACACCCATAATGCATAGTGGAGTGTTATAACACAACTCATTATGGTATTTACATCCATACACAGGTGTACATATAACAACCTCATCAATA
>APFE030972717.1:256133-286964 GCA_000404065.3 Pinus taeda
CCAAAACATATGTGAAATCATATATCAAAACATATATCAAACATATAATAACATCATATCTAAGCATATATATCAAAACATCATATATCATATATCAATCATCATAAATAATATATCGATCACCATAAAGAATATACTAAACCACCATAAAGAAACAAACAACCACCATAATAAATCACCAAACTACCATATAAAAGTTGCTTTGCCTCAACCAACAAACAAGGAAGGGTACATGGCCCACATTTGATCCGCCATCTCCCATGTAGTTTCATTGGGCCCAAAGTGCTTCCATTGCACTTTAACTTGCTCTATTACTTGGTTCCAAAGAATGAGCACCTTTTTATACAATATATAATGAGGCTTCGGCTGGAATTATCCATCTAGTTCTACCTGCAATATAGACTAGTAAATCACATGATCAACATCTTTAACGTACTCCTTAAGCAATGAGACATGGAAAAAATCATGGATTTTCATTGACGGAGGTAGTGCACGTTGATAGGATACTATCCCAATCCTCTAAATGATACTGAAAGGTCCACAAAACCGTGGTGCCAACTTGGCACATGATCCAATCCACAAGGAGCACTTCTTTGGTTTGATGTGCAAGTACACTTATTCCCCAATCTAGAACTCCTTGATCAATCTGTTCCTATTTGCATAACTCTTCTACCTATCTTTTTTTTCCTTGAGTTTCATCTTGATCACCTACATCTCCTGTTACATGTCTCCCAACATATCTGGTCCAATCAATACTCTGCTAACTGGATCACTCCAACTAATGGGAGTGTTACAACTCTACCCATAGAATGCGTCAAAAGGACTCATCCTCAATGACTCTTGATAACCATTGTTGTATGTAAACTCAACCAAAGGGAGATACTCTTCTCACTTCCTCTGGTGATGTATCACGTACATTCTCAACATGTCCTCCAATATCCATTTTACCCTTTATATCTATCCATTTTTCTGTGGATGATAAGTTATGCTGAAGGTCAACTCGGTTCCAAACTACATAAATAACTCCATCCAAAGCTTGGAAGTGAACTTCACATCCCTGTCTAACACAATCTTCTTAGGAACACCGTGTAGTCTAACCGCGTCTCAAATGAATACCTGTGCCACATCACTAGCTATGAATTTAGACTTTATCGGAACAAAGTGTGCAACCTTTCCTAACGTATCCACAATAACCATGAGGGAGTCATTCTACTCCACTATATTCAGAAAACATGTGATGAAATCTATGGAAATGACCTCCCATTTCCATTTGGGAATAACGATCAACTATAACAGTCCACCTAGATGTTTGCACTCTGCTTTCACTCACCGACAATAAAAACATCTTGCCACAAAATTTGCTACATCCCTCTTTAGATTTGGCCAATAGTAATATCTCTTCACCGTTGTGAGTGTCTTCTGATAACGTAGGTGACTTGAATAAGTTTCGGATGAAACTCCCTCAAGATCACCTTCTTGAGCTCACTACTATCTAGTACATATATCATGTCTCAGAACCTGACCAATCCATCTGCCATAAGATGATAGTCTAGATCCCATGCACCTACACCTGCCCCTGTACTTGTACCTGTACTGTCCCTTGTACCTATACCGCTACTTGTACCTACACTTGTACCTATACTTATACCATAACCTATACATGTACCTGTACTATCACCTTGCTGTAACCTGTGTACAATCTCCATATACCTAACATCTTGTTGTCCTATCCACAAGGTCATGTCCTATAAATCTTTCGCATAAGAGCTCATAGATGCTAAGTGATTCACATATCCCAGCCTACTAAGAGCATCCACCACTTTTTTCTCCTTGCCTTTGATGTTCCCTAATCACGAAATCACTGATCGTGGCCAACCATCTAGCCTCCCTGGCACTCAGATTTGGCTTGTCAAACAAATACCTCAACTGAATTTGATCACTCATAAGTAGAAGCCGCTTTCCAAGAAGATAGTTCCTCCACATATTCAGTGCATTTATAATCACTTCTAACTCAATTTCATGTGTGGGATAGTTCTTCCTGTGCTCGTTTAGTTTCTGAGACTCATAACATACCAACTGTCCATCCTACATAAGGACTCCACCAAGTCCTCTCTTGCAAGCAGCTATACATACTATGAACTCTTTCTCTAGTTCTTCAATTTGTAGTACCGGTGCATTTGTCAGAAATGGATTAAGTTGCTCATAGCTAGTCTCACACTCTTCATTCTATTCGAACTTATTACCTTTTCTTTACAATGATGTAATGGGATAACAAATCTGCGAGAAGTTCCTAATGGACCTCCTATAATAGTCAGCCAAAACCATGAAATATCTCACCTCATCCACACTCTTAGGAGCTACCCACTCCATGATGGACCTTATCTTCTTTGGATCTATTGCAATACCTTCCTTGGAGACAACATGTCCCAAGTGGTGTACCTCAGTCTAAAAGAAACTACATTTGTTGAGCTTAGCATGCAACTGATGCTCTTTCAACAACCTCAACATTACTGCTAAGTGCTCAACATGTTCTTCCTCATTTTTAGAATATAACATTATATCATCAATGAATACAATGACAAACTTATCCAAATATGGATGCAACATTATATTCATCAAACACATGAATGTAGTTGGAGCATTAGTTAAGCCAAATGGAACAACAAAAAACTCATAATGCCCATACCTGGTCTTGAATGTAGTCTTGTATATGTCCTCCTATTTGATGTGTACTTGATGGTATCTAGATCTCAAGTTAATCTTCGAGCACACTGTGCTCCCTTTAGTTGATCAAACAAGTCATAAATCCTCGACAAAGGGTGCATGTTCTTGATAGTCGATTTGTTCAACTGCCTGTAATCAATGCATAATCTAAGGGTACCATCTTTCTTCCTCACAAACAAGTCCGGTGCACCCCACGTGATACACTTGGCCTAATGTATCCTTTGTCCAACATTTCCTTCAGTTGCAACCTTAGCTCAACCAACACAGTTGTGCTCATTCTATAAGGTGCTTTCAATGTTGGAGCAGCCCCTAACACTAACTCAATAGAAAGGTCTACTTCCCTATGTGGTGGCAACTCTGTAATGTCCTCCAGGAATACATCTTGAAACTACTGCAACACTGGATATCTACTCAACACATCTGCATCCTCAACCTCCTTACCCTTATCACTAGAAATGTGCACTGCAAATAACTTTCACCCTTTCCTATGGCTATGCTTTACTTGGATAGTTGTCACCATCCTAACTGATGTGGCCTTCTTCTTACCTTGCAAGACTCTTGGTTCTCCATTTTCATCAACACACTCAATAGCTTTGGCATAGTAGTACACCTTGGTTCTATGTAGATACAACTATTCCATGCCCAATAATTGTATGAACTCAATAGTAATACATGCAAATGTGTTGTTGTAGGCATACCATTAAGTCAAATGCATAAACTCTTACCTAATGATGCACTCTCTTCTTCGTACCTATATCCAACTGCAATAACTAAGATTCTACATGAAATTACTTACTCAAACCACACATATCCACCAAGTGAGGACTAACATAACTATAATTAGATCCATGGTCAACCAAAATAGAAATAACTTGACCACAAATCTTACTATCCATCTCGATGATAGATGCCTGATGATTTGCTTTTTTTTAATCCAAGGTTGCATAGATACGTGGAATACTCTGACCAACTTCTCCAATAGTCTGTGCCTCCTGCACATTGTATATCCTAGGCCTACCACTCTTGTACTATGGACAATCCCTCTGATGATTTCCTCCACAAGTCCAACATTGCATGATCTCCTTATTCTCTTCCTTAGATCTATGTCCCTATCCTCTATCTGATGCATTGAACCTCTTAAGTAGTGCATCATTATCCTTGTTACCCAAATCCTATGGTATTACTCACTTCTTGTGCCATTTTCCTTTGTTATTTGTTTTACCTCTCCAATCTGGCTTTGTCTTAGTTCGATGCTTCGATTATCCATAGAAATGCTTCAGTTTTCAAATGGCCTCCTCTAATGGTCTAGGCTCATTGAACGCAATCCTATCTTTGAATTTAACCGGTAACCCACTAAAAATCTCTGAATCTTAGCCTTCTCCTCCTTGAGGTAAGGCACATACCTCAAAAGTTCCAAGAACTTACTGGTGTACTCATCATCTTTCATGGATCCCATCTTTAATATATAGAATTATTTTTCCCTGTCATTGAAGTATCTCGCTGAAAAATAATTCTTCTTTAATAACCGCTCAAATTCACTCCAAGTCAAATCTTCCTCATTTATGTCCTTGACATTCTTCACATCTTCCCACCATATGTTTGCTTTACCTTTAAGACTGAAAGTAGCCACTTTAGCTTTCATGTTCTCCTAGTATTCATGAAACCAAAAGAATCTATTCATACCAAGCAGCCATGCCTTTGAATCTTGTGATATCTTTATCTCTCCATCAAAAGTAGGTGGATTTTCTTTCTTAAATTCATCCAACAAGTATCCCCTATCATTCCTAGTATAAGGAGGATAGCAATGATGATCATAGTGCCTATTTGAATCATAAGTAGAATCATATCTGTATCTATCCATTCTCCTCTACGGAGTGTCTAACAATCTTCCATATTTAATTATATCATCTCTATCTAGTTGACAATCACCATGCGATCTACTATTGTATTCCCCATTAGTTTTATCTTCCTACTCATGACTTATCTGGAGCAGTCCTTGTCACTACAAATCTAACAAGATCTAAAGTATAACTACATTTACCTCTACTAACTATTCCTGTGACGTCATGATTCTATCATTATCCACCTTACAACTCCTTATCTCCTCCTTCAAACTTCTCAATGTAACTACCAAGTCAAAGGGTTTCCCATCACCGTACTGCTCTTCAGATTCGTAGGGGGAGTCTCTATAGTCAACAATCTTGCAATCCATTTGATATTTCTTCCTGCAAGGCATAATATGTCAGATAAACCAAATCACAACAAACCAACGTACCTTAGTATAGCTTGTGGAGGATACCTTGTTTGCAATATCACCAAATCAGTGTGATACATGTATAACATAATCATAAAATCATATAAATGTACGCGAGTAAATGTATCATCTCATAAACATTACTCTAACTAGGATCTAGTCATTAATGCAAGGCCATATCAACAATGCGTGCTATGACCTCATTCATGACAAAAAACATTACTCCATTGTACACATTTCCACATGCAACCAAAAGTATGCATAAGAAATGCCAAAACAACTACAAATACACATAATCGCATGTACTTAAACATAATCGATCAGTTCTTGTAACCAACCTACAAGACTGATGCATGTAATCAAAATATTCAAAAAATGTAACCTAACATACAAGGATGTAAGTTTGTACCATGAAATCAACATGTAAGTGACACATAATCCATACACAGGTAGTCACATACTCATTTCAAATACATTTCATGAAATCAATAACGAATTCTCCATGATAACCACAATACAACCCTAATTCGACATCAAGAAATTGCAAATAAGTATATAAGTGTAAGAGAAACACATGCAATTGAAATGCATGCATGAACAACACATAGCCCATCCAATTGGAGTGGTGAACCATTCTCTGATACCACTCTGTAACACCCTCCTCCCACATCTACCTACCAGCCATGGTAAACATGTGATGAGAGACCACTATGATATGATTTGACCACTCAAACAACCTATCTCTGGGTCCCAATATTGTTTTAGGTCTCTTGGGCCATAGCCGCTCTCATCCTACAAGCAAGGGAGCGACCAACAACCTAAATTTTCTCTCATATGCCTACTTTCCAATTACTGTGGACCAAAATTGTTAGTGCTATGCCACCGACCCTAGGATTTAGGCCACTTTCTTAGGCTCAGAGACCAAGACACTAAAAAACAATGATCTACCTCTTCAAATCAGTAAGGTAACATGGAAATAAAAGTACTAAATCAAATACTTTTTCAATACCTTGACTGGATCCCTACTAGCAATGACATGCATTTTGTCAAACATATCATCAACAAGTAATCTATAGGTGTAAATGACAGAGTTAAGCATAGGGATCTCATATCTATCTGGGAATCACTATGAACCATTGTTTCCTCATGCCATTTACTGCATTATTATCTATTAGGTCGGAGACACATTATCCATTCACATACAAGTAAAATAATGCTAAGAGCCATACATAATTGTTGTCATAAAATGTGCATATAACCAACATAGTAGGAATATAAGTAAAATAAACATATCAACCATCAAATCCATAAATACATCAGTACCTTTACACATGAAAATCAAGGGAATGTATTTCTCATTAATGAATGTAATTAACCAATCGGAGATGGGACTACCATGTTCCACCTAACTATAGAATGCTTGAGCCAAATCTCTCTTCAACCATTCATCCTCGTGCCATATTCTAAGCATGAATGTGGGATCTCATAGAATACATCAATCAGGACTCATTTAGGGCTCCCATAGGCCATCCACCTCAACCCATAAACAATGATTCCACCTCATGGTTGAACATCACCAAAACCATCTTCAAATTGGTCTCCATCTGAGCCTTCCAAGGCTTCCAGAGAATTTGTTCCAACCAAGGCTTCCAGGACTAGTAACTCAACCCACAACCATTGTCGGGATTCTAGAGAATTTTACCAACCAAGGCTTCCAGTAATAGTAACTCAACCTAGAAAGAGCATCCAAAGCATTTTTCCAACCAATGTTTCTAGGACTAGTAACTCAACCCAAGCTATTACAGGGCTTCCAGAGCGTTTGTCTAACTAGGGCTTCTAGGAACTAATAACTCAACCCAGGCTAAGAAACCATGAGAACCAACCAAAAACAAGTCATGAAAGTAAACCCACAATCAAAATGGCTATCAAGGAAATGGTAAGGCTAGGCAACCCACTATTAATCTATGAAACCTCCATGCCAATGATAGATCATGACCAAGAATCCACATGCATATGCCATGCATGTCCAAACTAGTGAAAAAATCATACATGTAACTCAGTACCTGCAAGAAAATTTGATGTAACTTCTAATTCTGATGCCTTCCCGCGCTTTCCTACTCTTACTTTTCCTTCTTGCTCCAAGAATCCAAGTATGCCACACCCTCCAAGAGTGATCCAAGAAATCTCTAAGTATCCAAGAGTATGAGAGAGAGAGAGAACAATGACAAAGAGCTCTAACACTGAACTAACAAGAGGTTACTCACTAATACTCAAAATCATTTTTATGAATGAGGCCTCTATTTTATTTATCTTCCATTATTTTCCTTCATTTTCATCCTCACATGCAACCTGTGACCTTTCACCTCCCTTTTCTCCTAATTTCCATTATTTTCATAAATAAATGTGAAAAAAAATCCTTTTAATGACTTAGCCATTTCTTTTGCCAATTTCCTTAGCCATAAACAACCAAATGAACATCCCCTAGGATGTTTATCCCAACATTCAGCATTTAATAACTGTCCTAGTCATCTGTGATTATTGTTTTTAACATTTATTACATGGAATTTTCACCAGGGCTGTTACACGCAGCTAATATGATAGTAAAGTATAGAAGGATCATTTTCCTTTAAATGTTCTCAATAAATTTCCCATTAAAATCTCACAGGGATTTTAACTAGGAGAGAATCACATCACCAATATAGGAGAATAGGTTCATTATAAGATGGAGAAGTTCTTCAACTAGAAAGCTACTAATATATCAATAGGTTCTTCAATCCAAAAAATTCTTATTGATTTCCTAAGGCAAGCCACATTTGGTGGATTATTTAGTCCTTGAGCAATCCATTTTTCAATCAAAGAGGAGAGCTCATTATGGGAAGGTTCCTCAATTGGATAAAGTACCATGGGAGAACAAAGATCAACTTTTCTAGGTAGTACTTTAATGAGTGCAAGAACTAGTGTTCCCCTCATAAGGCCACGCTTGATGTTTCCTTATCCCCCAAATACCTGAGTATCTCCTTCTCCTTCCGATTGGGTTTCTCAATCCCCAAATTTCCCAATGGTTTCCCAAGGAATGTCACTCTTGGTGGTTTCCTTATCCCTTAGGAAAATCAATATTCTCTCACCTCAACCAACAAAACCTCTTGGGTTTCTTCATCTAGTTTGTTACCCAATGACTCTCATTGTAAAATCTCATTTCTTATTTCCTTCCTCTTCATGAGTAATTTTTTTCCTTATTTTCCCCTTGCTGGCTCTTTCCCTTCCTGTATGGAAGAACGAATTCCTGAATTCATTAATCCATACCTCTCTCCCCTACCACATTCTCGTGGGGATGCTATTGCGAAATCTCCATATGCCACTCCTCATCCCATTCTTCCAACCTGCTAGTGCAATTCGTACTTATTTTTAATTTTGTCCTTTTTACTTGTCAATTTCAATAATAGGGGCATGGGATCATCCTTTTTCCACCAACTGAATTTAAAACATAGTCAACTCATTAGAACAAACCAGTTAGCCTCCTTGACTAGCATTTAAAATAACCAACCTCCTCAAGAAATCTCCTTGAAAATATGAAATTTGTCTCCCATATCTCAGTTATTTGTATATTTTTAATTACAAGCATGTTAAAATGTTATCAAGAGGGAATAATCTAGGGGTTGTCACAACCATACAATTTAGGAAGTTGGAAATAAAATTGGGTATCTTACCCAAGAGCCAAAAAATATTCCTCGAGTATCTTCAGAGTATACACATCCATCTACAAAAATAAGTGATGTTTTTCTACACTAGAATAATGGATGGGGCTTGCGTATAGACAGAATACCTAGAAACAATAGGCTTGAAGAAAGGCCAATCAGATGGTTCAAAGTAGAAGGAATACCAAGAATATTCAAGGACAGGAATAAGAAGTGGAAAGGGGCAAGGTAGAAAAGAAAACATTCATAACATGCCAATGGAAATATCCCAGCAATGACTATAAGTATTATAATGTTGATGGTCATATATAGGAGATGCGCTAGAAATGAAACCAAGATTTGAACCCAAAGAACCAAAAGAAAGACAAAAGGAAGAAAAATCGCATAGCCACAGATTCAATTAATTAGGTGAAAAGAAGCTTGGAAGTATATGATAAGAATTTATGCACATCAATATAGAGGAGGGAAAATCTAAGTAGCCTTTAGCAATAGGATGATAAGGAGATGACCAAACTCTTATATATAAAGATATAGACCAAGAAGAAAAAAAATGATGCTTTGTTAAACTCAACATCATAGGTATATATCATAGTGATGAAATTGGTCAATGAGCTTAGACTAGAGGTTCATGACCATCGTAGACCATATCCATTGGGATAGGTTAACAAGGAGGCAAAGATAAAGGTAAAAAAATATCATAAACTTAAATTTTCTACCAATGTTGATTTTATTGATGAAGTAGAATTCGATGTAGTCCCACTTGGTGCATGTAGAGTTGTGTTTGGGAGTTTGTATATGTACATGTATGATGCAACTTTGATGTAGAGAGATAACCAATATCACCTCATCAAGCACAAAAATCCTTGATCATTAACATACAATAGTGGATGTCAAATATTTCACTATTAAGTGCCATTCATGAACTTAATAATAACCTAGAAATCCTTATCCTTAATGCGGAAAAGGGTAATGTTGATTTCATCATGGATTCATCATATTATGAATATAAACTTCCTGAAAACTTATCCTCCTCATATTATAAATAAATTCCCAAAAACCCCATTAATTCGATCACCAACACAGTCACTAAAGCTATAAAACCTTCCTCTCTTTCCCCCTAAGTTTAAAATTGTCTGATTCATCCCACCCTATAACTCCTAGAATATACGATCAATAAAATATCCATAAGAAAGGAATTCCCCTTAGGCCCATAGTAAGCACCATTGGGCCCCCTACTCACACCATTTCTAGGTTTATTACTACTAATCTTCTTCCCTTTTTTAGACACTCCCCTTCTTATGTTAAGTTCCCTCTCATTTTATCCAAAACACCCTACACCTTGTCCATGATACTAATGCCATCATGGTTAGATTTGACATAGTGTCCATTTTCACAAAAAAAAATTGTCCCAAAAGTCCTTGATTTAACCACAAAGCTTGTTGATCCCAAAACCCTCAACTCCATAAAAATTTGTCTCACCTCCACTTTCTTCTCCTTCTGTGTCACATGTTATGAGAAAATTGAAGGTACCAAAATATGATCGCCTATCTCTCTTGTGAACATTAATATATTCATGTAAAATTTGAAAATTAAAGCCATCAACTCTAGGCCCATTAGACCTAAATGTTAAAAGAAATTTTTGGATGATTCTTTTGTTATTTGGTCCCATCAAATTCCTACTCTTCATGACTTCCCGAAACACCTCAAAAAATTATCCAATAACATGCAATTTACTATGGAATTAGAAGACCACTCTTCTTTCCCATTTATAGATTTATTGGCCACTTGATATCCCAATGGTTCATTTTCACATCAACTATATCTGGAAAATACCCATAATGACTCATACCTTCATGTCTAATAACATCAACATCCAACTCACAAATTTGTTATCTTGGAGACCCTCTTTACTAGGACTATTCATCTTTCTCATCCTAAATTCTTCTGCCAAGAGAAATCCCATCTAAAGAAGGCCCTAAAAAGCATTGGATATTCCTCATTTCAAATCAACAAGGCATTCCAAGCAGCTTGTTTCCCTTCCTCTATGAAACCTCCAACCCTCCCCCTCAAGCTATGGTTGCACTTCCTTATATTAAAGGCATCACTGATCAAATCTATAAAATGTTATCCAAGAAAAACATTAAAACTCTTTTCAAACCTTGTGAGATGTTAAAACAATTATTGAAATCTCCCAAAGATCATTTATACCTATTATCGGGTCCTAGGTTTTATAAGATTCCATGCTCATGTGGAATTTCCTATATAGGTCATATGGGAAGATCAATTACATATAGGATGAAAGAACACATAGTCAATACTTATCATAATTTCCTTGCAAAATTTGCTATTGCTAAATATTCCCTTAAATATAAACACCTTATATGCTTTGACAAAGATGAAATCCTTTCCTCCACTCTCTTCTATGTTGGAAATAATACTGAGATGGGGGGTGAATCAATGTTAGCAATTTAACAATTTTTCATTTCCATAAACAAATTGATACACACTACTTCTGTTAATTAAACCTGCGTATATAAGCAATTGTGTTCAGAGAAAGCCACATATATCTTGTAGACTTCTAATTTAGTTAGTTGATATTAATTTGTGTATCAGAACCATAAAACAGTAATCAGGTGCAATAAATAGTACAGGCAATCACACACATGAACATAAGATATAAGGTGGAAACCCAATGTGGGTGAAAACCACCTGCTGCAATTCGTCTCTATCTTCTTGTAATTAGAAACTTATTTTTACCATATTTCTATACTGGTGCAGTCTTATACCAGTATGCAGGCCTCTACCTGCAGAAGGCTACAACCTTCTCTCATTCTCCAGCTTCTCCTGGAAGGGAGCTACAACCACCTTAGCTCTTGTACTAGCTGATGTACTAGTACGTAGGTGCTGACCTACAGAAGGCTACAACCTTCTATTTTCTTTTAGGGACCATGCTTCATAAATTTTTAGACTGGATCCATCAATAGCATCAATCAAACATTAATTATCTACATCAACCAATCTCCTTTGCACCAACGAAAACTGAATCAAACAATCACTTATCTGAAAGCTGTAACTAGAATACAGTAACAGTAACCAGAAACCAATCCTGAACCCAGAACACTACAACAATAAACAGAAGTAGCTAAAACATATTTTATGAGATGTACGCTACTTCAATATGTAGAAACTGCATGCATACGCTATTATATTAAGGCTAACCTATGTATACGCCATTTTGAATTATCGAACCAACGTGTATACACGCCTTTGCTACGCTGAACCTGCGTACAGATCTATAAAATATAATTTACCTTTTTCAACTATTCAGACATCGATTATAACCAGATCATCAGATTTATAGATCAAGTCATGCGCCAAATATAACAGATCAAAATCACACAAAGATACTTCTCTTCAAGCCTTATGATCTTGACCCATCAATAGAACTTATCCTTATTCTAATGCTCAGGTTCCTCCTTGACTCAGATCCAGCTAAGCACCATAACCCAATGACTAGTATTCTAGATCTTGCTTCTCATAAGATATTCAATACTTGAGTGCATTTTCCTAATGATCTCCTTCCCCTTTTATAGTCTTAGGCCTTACTCAATACCATGGTCCAAAACCACTTAGAACCAATACTTAGGTCCAAATATCTGGGTTCAACACTTCGGACGAGATACCATGCTCCAAAACCATAGGTCCAAATACCAAGGACCAAAAACCAAGTTTTCCAAACTGTACGTGGTTTTTTGTGCATGAAAGTGCGTGTATACACATACGCATCTTTTAGTCTATGAATCCGCGTGTATACGTGGCTTGGTCAATGGGAACCTAGGTATACCTCCTTTTCCTTTATTCTGAGAGCCTATGAGCCTAAACTGTCATCTGAGTGAGTTGGTGAGTGAGTTGCCATCAAGGAAAATTCCTGTGCCATAGTGCCAATCCTGTGTCATAATGCCAACAATCTCCCCATTTTGACTTGATGGCAACCCCAAGTCACTCAAAGTCATTCTCCCCCTTTCTCATCAAGGGAAAAGGGTTATGCTCCCCTTGAGTTCACACTGAAGTCTCTACTCTGTTGTGCTGTCCATGCTCCCCTTGACAATAGGCAAGGTCTGTAAGAAGAAATTCTAAATGAACATGACTCTATACATCATAAACGACCTTCCTATCACCAAAGACTCATACATACATCCATATTTCAACCAAAATTGACTCATCCACCCAACCACGTGAGGATATACCAAAATGTTATACATGATACAACAAGAATATTACATCATCCATCCCAGGCATAGTGGGGAACCAAAATAGGTCGTTACATGACCTCGATAATAAAATAAATACATGACATAGAGACCAAATATCTAAGACAAGACTATGATAGTCATCAACAACATCTGTCAATCACCATTTGGACCATCAACCATGATCTCCCTCTGCACCTATTCCACTTGAATCAAAAGCAACTATGAAGTTGTGCCAAGATCTTCTAATATATTACCAACAATACATTATTAGAAGTATATGATCCCCCTGAACCTGTGCCAGATGGTCTCTGTCAGACTCATATTAGACTCTTTTCATCCTGAGTCTGGCCCACTATTTTTCTTCAAACCAACATATACATGAATGTATCCACAGAAATAGGTGTATGTATGCAGATGCTCTTCATGAAACTCACGTACAATCACTTTTCTCTGAAACAGATAAGTGTCAATAGAAAGTTGATGCATCAACTACTCCCAGCTTCTGTCTGAGGTATTCAAATGTCTCCCTAGGCAGTGGTTTGGTGAATATATCAACAACCCATTCCTTGGAGGGAACATGCTCCAATTTGAGCTTTTGTTCAAGTACTTGTTCCCGAAGAAAAGATATTTGATAGTTATGTGCTTGGTCTTTGAATGCATGAATGGATTCTTTGAAATATTGATTGCACTTGTATTATCACATAAAATGGAGATAGGTGGAGTACAAGTGATTTGATTGTCTTGAAATGTTTTCATCATCCAAAGGAGTTGTGTGCAACAAGATGCAACAACCACATATTCTGCTTCAGTTGTAGATACTACAATTGAACTTTGTTTCTTGTTGAACCAAGATACTAATCTGGACCCCATAAAGAATGCACCACCACTAGTGCTTTTTCTGTCATCCACACTTCTTGCCCAATCTGCATCTGTATATGCATGAAGTGTGAGATCTGTATCTCTAGGATACCATAAGCCATAGTTTTGTGTTCCTTGAAGATATTTGAAAATCCTTTTAACTTCCTGAAGGTGTGCTTCTTTTGGATTTTCCTAGAATCTTCCAACTATTTCTACTGCATGCATGATGTTTGGTCGGGTACCTGTCAGATAGAGCAGACTACCAATCATAGATCTATAGGTTGGATGATGTACTACTACTGATTCATCATTTGTGCTAAGGCTGCATCCCGTTACCATAGGGGTACATACTAGTTTCGAATATTCCATGCCATATTTCTTCAAGATCTGCTTGAGGTGCTTGGTTTGCGGTAGAAAGATACCGTCTTTGTTTTGTTGAACTCGTAAACCAAGAAAATATCTGAGCTCACCAAGTAGGGACATTTCAAATTCTTTCTGCATCACCAAAGAAAAGTTTTGACTCATGGCTTCTTCATTGCTACCAAAGATGATATAATCAACATACACAACAAGTATTAGAAATTTATCATTGTCAATATTTATATATAGATTGTTATCTGCTAATCCTTTTGAAAAACCTTGTTGATGGAGGTATTTGTCCAGATGATAATACCAAGCCCTTGGAGCCTGTTTAATACCATAGAGAGCCTTTCTGAGTCTGCATACATGTTTTGGATCATTTCCAAGGATGAATCCATCTGGTTGCTCAATATACACTTCTTCTTCTAAGTCTCCATTTAGAAAGGCAGATTTCAAATCCATTTGATATACTTTGAACTTTTGAAACCTAGAAAGAGAAAGGAACATTCTTATGGCTTCAAGTCTAGCAACCGGTGCAAAAGTTTCTTCAAAGTCTATACCTTCTTGTTGAGCATACCCCTTACAAGCAAGTCTGGCCTTGTTTGTAATAACATCTCCATTTTCGTTCAACTTGTTTTTGAATATCCATTTGGTCCCTATGACATTCTTATCATTAAGTCTAGGAACCAATTCCCAAGTGTTATTCTTTTCAATCTGCTCAAGTTCCTCATTCATGGCCTTGACCTAGCATTCATCTTTGCATGCTTCACTTATATTTTTTCGCTCGACGAAGGAGAGCAATGCTAGATAGCTTGAACTTCTATAATAGTTCTTCTTGTTTGTACACTTGCCTCTTTTTGCCCCAAAATTTGAGTCTCTGGATGGTTCTTCTAGACATACCTGGATGGAGTCTTTTCTTCTACTCTTATCCATTCTTCTGGTGCCTCATAAGTTTCTTCTTCAGCATTAGTCTGATCTGATGTTAAAGGATAGTCCTCATCATCTTCGTAATCTTCGGTTTTTATCTACTTTGGATTGTCACCTGCTTCATCAACCACCACATCACTACTTTCAACAATTTTTCCAAGTCTTTTATTGTAACACTTATATCCTTTACTTCGGGAAGAGTAACCAAGGAGAATGCCTTCATCTGCTCTAGGTTCAAACTTGCCAATATTTTCATCAAACCTTTTGATGTAACATTTTCTTCCAAAAACTTTGAAGTATTTTATAGTAGGAGTCTTACCATACCAAATTTCACGAGTAGTTTGAGTGTTGTTTACCTGAACATTTGTTTTGTTGAGAATAGTAACGACAGTAAATGCAGCCTCACCCCAGATGGTTGCAGGAGTTCCAGACTCATCAAGCATAGCACGAGACATTTGTTGAACTGTTCTATTCATCCTTTCCACCACTCCATTTTTCTGAGGAGTCCTTGTAGTAGAGAATTCCCTTATTATTCCATGTTCTTCACAAAAGTTGAAAAATTCATCTGAGGTAAATTCCCCTCCTCGATTAGATCTGAGGCATTTGATTTTGTGATCTGATTCATTTTCAACCAAGGCTTTGAAAGCATTGAACTTTTCGAAAGCTTCATACTTATGCTTCAGAAGTCCTATCCAACACATCCTGGAAAAGTCGTCAATGAACAATATAAAGTATTCTTCTCCACGAGGTGGCTTTTTACTTGATGGACCACATAAATTAGTATGGACAAGTTTAAGTGGCTTACTAGTTGATCCTTCCTTCTCAGGGAAATGTGTTCTGGTTTTCTTACCAAACTGACATTATTTGCATATCGTATTGTCTCGAATTCTGATGTCAGGAATATCGCGAACAAGCTAATATTTGCATGCTTTCCTTATCTGAGGGAAGCTTAGATTCCCTAATCTTTTGTGCCATAGCCAGTGTTCGTCATTTTTTCTTAGATAGCATTGTTGTTGTCCTCCCTTGAGTATGTATAAATTATTTGGAGTTCTTATGCCTTTGATCACTGTTTCTTCTGTATCAAGCTCACGAAGAATACATCCACTTGATTGAAGTACTATCTCATTTCCTTGATCACACATTTGGCTAACACTCAATAGATTATGCTTTAAGCCATCAACATACATAACATTTCCAACTTTGACATTTTCTTTCAAAAGAATAGAACCTTTACCTTTTATGAGTGCAGAGTTGTCATTTTCAAATGAGACCTTCCTTTCCTTTTCTAAGGCATTATATGATTGAAGTTTTTCTTTATCACCTGTCATATGTTTTGAGCATCCATTGTCAATGTACTACTAATTTTCCAATCCTTCCACATATAAGGCTATACCACATCTTTCTGGTTGCAGTTCTATCTTTCTCCATGTTTTGGGACCTAATGAAGCTTGCTCCTTTAGAGATGTTTGCCAAAACTTACTCCTGCATTTAGAATCTTCATGACCGAAGTTGTTATAAATAGAGCATTCTATTTCATTTTCAAGAGTAGAAAAGTTATTGTAGGTCCTCTTCATGATCCCGGTCACACTCCTTTGATTTCTTGCTTCTCGATTCATGATGGTCTTGTAGGCAACACTTTGAGCAGCTTTGTGTCCAAAGTTATGACATGAAAAACATTGGCCATTAAAAAAAATCTTGTGACTATCAAATCTACTGACTAGGTGATTGTAGTTTCCATTGACATTCATTCTTGAGGCAAACTGAGAATGATTTACCTATGGTTGGTTGTAGCTTATGTTCATCCTTGAAGTAGAATGACCCCAATTTAATTAGTGATGTCGGTTCATCCTTGAAGTAGATTGACCCTAATTTACTTAGTGATCTGCTTTATTCCTTTGCTAACGATTATCAACTAGTTCATTTCTCCTTGTTGCATCAAGATAAATTTTGGAGGTGGATGGCTTCTGTGCTTGAGATGCTTCTTCAGTATATCTAAGACCTATCTTGATTAGTGGAGAACACTACACTTTGATAATCTCATCTAAAGTTTCAAATCATTTAGCAAATCTAAGGTTAAGAGCTTTTGTTTTCTCAATATCTTTTCTAAGTCCCACAATTTCACATTCTAAATTTTCATTGTGTTTTTCCATTTTAGCAAGTTGGAATGTTAGAGTATCTATGATCATACTCTTTTCTTCTAAATAGATTTTAAGTTTAGAAATTTCTTCATAGATATCATCTTCATCTATAGCATCCAAGAAATCATCATCTTCAAAAGCCATTAAAAGTCTATAATCATTACCATGTTCATCTTCATCACTATTTGAAAGTCCATCGTTGTCTTCATGCGTATAATAACTCTTCTTACTTACATTCTATTTTATGTTCCATTTAACTGGTTCTTTACCTTTATCAAGCTTATCTTTATGAATACATTTGGCTGCATAGTGACCAACTCTTCCACAAGCAAAGAATTTGAAAGGTAGCTTGCCTATGAATCTTCCAGAACCCCATTGAAGGTTCTTGACAAAGTTTGGTTCTTCATCTCCTTCTGACATATGCCCTGACTCATTGTATTCTACTTTGAATGCGGCTTCTCTCATGTTTGATGGTCCCTCTTTTCTCATTTCGAAAGCACTTAGGATTCTGTGCAGTTGTGACATAGTAATACTCTGAAGCTTCTGCTTTTGTTATATGGTAGAAACTTTTGATTCAAACTTAGAAGACAAAGATCTTAAAACCTTTTCAACTAAAGTAACTTCATTTATCTCTTCACCCAAGTTTTTCATGTGATTAACAATCTCATCTATGCATAGGAAATAATTAGCTACACTTTCATCACTGTGCATTTTGAGAGTTTCAATTGAATTATGAGAGATTGTAGTTTTTCATGTTTTACCTAATCATCTCCTTCATAGCTTAGAATGATCTTGTCCCATATTTCCTTGGTGGTTTTGAGCTGCATAACCTTGACGAATTCTGACTGTGATAGACTCCCAAACAGAGTATTGACAACCTTTGCATTTGTTTCATACTACTTTTTACCTGTCATATCTATAGGAGTTACTGCTGGAAATACGTATCCTCCTTCCACGATATCCAAAACTCCTATTCCAAGAGATTGAAGATAGGTTGTGGTTCTTACCTTCCAATAGACAAAGTTACTCCCATCAAAAAATGGTGGCCTAATGGATGCCTCTTTTTCGTAGTTGCTCATGATGATAGATCTTCCTTCAAGTGATCAAGCTTCTTCTAAAGGACCTAGCTGTGATACCAATTGTTGGAAATAACACTGAGAGGGGGGGGGGAGTGAATCAGTATTAGCAATTTAACAATTTTTCATTTCCATAAAAAAATTGATATACTCTACTTCTGTTAATTAAACCTGCGTATATACGTAACTGTGTTTAGAGAAAACCATATATATCTTGCAGACTTCTAATTTAGTTAGCTGATCTTAATCTATGTATTAGAACCATAAAACAATAATCAAGTGCAGTAAACAATACAGGCAATCACACACATGGACACAAGATATAAGGTGGAAACCCAATGTGGGTGAAAACCACCTATTGCAATTCGTCTATATCTTCTTTTAATTAGAAACTTATTTTTAAAATATTTATGTATTGGTGCAGTCTTATACCAGTACGTAGGCTTCTACCTACATAAGTCTACAACCTTGTCTTGTTCTCCAGCTTCTCCTGGAAGGGAGTTACAACCCCCTTAGCTCTTGTACTAGCTAATGTACTAGCACGTAGGTGCTGACCTAGAGAAGGCTGCAACCTCTTTTCTTTTAGGAACCACGTTTCATAATTTTCCAGACTGGATCCATCAATAACATCAATTATATGCATCAACCAATCTCCTTTGCACCAACCAAAACTAAATCAAACAATCACTTCTCTGAACGATGTAACTAGAATACAGTAATAGTACCCAGAAACCAATCCTGAACCCAGAACACTGTAGCAATAAATAGGAGTAGCTAAAACATATTTTATGTGACGTACGCTACTTCAATATGTAGAAACGGCGTGCATATTCTATTATATTAAGGCAAACCTGCGTATACACTGTTTTGAATTACCGAACTAGCATGTATACGCGCTTTGCTATGCTGAACTTGCATACAAATCTATAAAAGATAATTTACCTTTTTCAACTATTCAGACATCAATTATACCCAGATCATCATATTTATAGATCAATTCATGCGCCAATATAACAGTTCAAAATCACACAAAGATACTTCTCTTGAAACCTTAAGACCTTGACCCATCAATAGAACTTATCCTTCTTCTAGTGCTCAGGTTCCTCCCTGATTCAGATCCAACTAAGCACCATAACCCAATGACCATTATTCTAGATCTTTCTCCTCATAAGATATTCAATCCGAGTGCATTTGCCTAATGATCTCCTTCCCCTTTTATAGTCTTAGGCCTTACTCAATACCATGGTCCAAAACCACTTAGAATTAATACCTAGGTCCAAATATTTGGGTTCAACACTTCAGACGAGATACCATGGTCCAAAACCATAGGTCCAAATATCAGGGACCAAAAACCAAGTTTTCCAAACTGTACGTGCTTTTATGTGCATGAAAGTGCGCATATACGCATATGCACCTTTTGGTCTGTGAATCCGCGTGTATACGTGGCTTGGTCAATGGGAACCTGCGTATACCTCCTTTTCCTTTATTCTGAGAGCTTGTGAGCCTAAACTATCATATGCATGATTTGCTGAGTGAGTTTCCATCAAGGACAATTCCTATGCCATGGTGCCAATCCTGTCTCATAATGCAAACATTCTATTCCACACCAGTCATTTAGGAAGCCCTCGAAATTGAAAAGTACTCGGATAAATTTAACTAAGAAGATGGTTACAAGTTAAGTAATTCCTGGAAGCCTCTCATTCAACATCTTATCCTCTGAACCCCGTCTTTCTCAATTAAATTACATTTTTAATTAACTATAATTGTTAATTATATATTTAACTTAACCCTCTATCATTTTAGTTATTTAATTATTTTCTTATCCATTGAATTTTAGTTATTATATTCTTGATTATTGTAATTTTACTCACATTTATTATTTGATCTAAAGTTTAGTCACCATTATGTATTAATTCCTTTTATCCCCACTCTTAATTTTAATTGTTGGTAAAAAATTTACCACAATTCTTTTTACCATTAAAGCTAGCATTCCCCTTTTTGATGCTTGATTTATAATGGTCCTTTTCCCCTCTTATCATATTTATAATCCTTGATTGAATTCTTTTCTAATCATTGTACTTCTTTCTGGTCGCTAAGTATGGGAATGTCCACTTGAAATGTTGGAGATCATCCTCACACCACACATATAGTATCAATATACAAAAATAGTTATACTTGTATTATGATGGACTATGGAAGCTTCGATACTCTTATTAAGTGCCAACCAAGATGAGAAATTGCTCAATTATACCAGGAAGTATGCTTTATTATTCTTAAGAGAAAATCAACATATATAAGATTCAATGAGAGAATATATATCCCTGAAGAGGTGCACTAAGGAACATAAAAAAATAGAAGAGTTGCTATAGGCATCCAAGGGAGTGTTCCAAGAGCCTAAAGGGGCACAAACCAAGAGGGAAATGGAGGACTCGATCTATTTTTCTTCCAAAATTTATAAACATTGGGTTGTACATGTAGTACATATACAAATTTGTTGCAAAATCTATTGGAGTGAGATGTTATTCAACCAAGTACCTCACCATGTTGGCCACCTATCATAATTGTGCCAAACAAGGATATGACTTGGTGAATTTTCATTAGTTAAATTACAGCCTTCCCAAGACTGATGATCTATTCAATTAGTTGCAACAAATGAAATACTTCACCAAGTTGGATTTAAAATATGGTTATCACTAGGTTCAAGTTAATATAATAAGATACTTGGAAGACTACCTTCGAAACTAGACAAGGGTTGTCTTAGTTCTTAGTCATGCCATTTGTCCTATGTAATGCACTATCTATGTTCATGAGATTAATGAATGATATGATGCACACTTACGTAGATTCATTTTGTATTGTTTATTTGGATGATATATTGGTTTAGAGTGTTACCTAGGAGGAGAATATCTCACACTTGATGTAGATGCTAGAGACATTGAAGAAGCTCCAAATACTAGTGAATCAAGAAATTTGAGTTTGCGAAATATTATTTGGTGTATTTATGATACATGATTGGTGGAGGAGAGATGAAGATAGATCCTACAAAAATAGAGGCCACCATGCAGTGGAAGGTGCCTACCAATGTTTTATTGGTTAGGAGTTTCATTGGCGAGCACAATACTTGAGTACATTCATAACGTCATTTTTAGTAGTAGATACGCCACTCCATGCTATTACAATGAGTTGCAAGAGTTTCTAGTGGGGGAAGGGTAAGAAGAAGGTCTTTAGGGATTTTAAGAAGAAAACAAATTAAGAATTTGTTCTTGCATTACCAAACTTGTAGTAACCCTTTGAAGTGGGGATAGATGCCAGTGTTTATGCGATTGGATTGGTATTGGTGCAGTGAGGAATGCTTGTATGCTACCATTATGGAGTGTTTCGTGGGGTAGTTTTAAATTATTATACCTATGAAAAGGAGCTCTATGCCCCATTATAAGTTGTCAAAAAGTTTAAACATTGTTCAATAGGAAATGAGATAGTAGCCCACACATAGCAGTAGTTACTACAACACCTATAGGTCCAAAGTAAGTTACAATAGACTAGAAACTTCAGGTGGATGGGTTATTTTACAGCAATTTCATTTAATGATCAAGTAATAAGGGTATCATGAATAAGTTGGATGGCGTGATTTCAAGGCCAGACACATTAAATACCATAGCTTTGGGAACTATGATGAACATGGAACCTTTACCCCATGATGCATACGTAGAGGAATATAAAGAGGATGGGGACTTCAAGGAGTTTTTTCAATACTTGTAGAAGCAAAGCATACAAATAATGGAGATTTCACAGTTGACTGTCATCTCAAAAAAGGGGTATTTTATAGGAAAGACAAGTTATGTGTTCCTAGATGTTAGCGACTGTAAGTAATCAGTGGATCACACCTCCAAATTTTACGGTATTTAATTGTAGATAATATAGTGGTAAACTTACAATGATATATCTTTTATCATTATATTTATTTCCATCCATCTTGATGGTTTTAGGGTGGATAACTTAAAGAAACAACATATAGGAGTATTTTTAGCACTGGGAGAAAATTTGGAGAATTTGGGTTAGAAACCTCACAAGATCAGTTTGAGGCCTTAAATGACATTTTTGGGGTAATTTATTTTATGATTTTGCATGTAGCCTAAATGCTATTCTATACTCATAGACCTTTCCAATAATGTAATAATCATGTAAATTGGAGTTCAAATGCAAAAATTATTCCTCTTAGAAGTTGATCTATCATGATTAACCACCATAAATCGAGATCATGTTTCATCAATCCACATTATTTATGAAAAATTAGATATCCATGTGGCCACTATCAAGAATACTCTAGAAAGGTCAAATTGTAACTCTTGTTGAGGGTTAACTGGGTCAAATTAAACAACTAGTTGGCTATTAGGTAGTGTTATAACCAGGCCATTAGGTGGAAAAGGGATTCCATTTTATTTTATTGCATTTTGTTCCATAGTTAAGAAGAATTGCTAAGAATGGATTGAAGGGTAGTAGAATAGAGAGGGTTTGGGTTTTGTAGTAGCCCAAGAGCCATATATCTCACTTCTTTGTATTTGAACCATTTATATTCTAAACAAAAGAGAGTAGATGAACCTCACCTTATAGCTTGCTTTTCTCCCAAAAGTGTTTCTTGTAGCATATCCCGATGTTATTATGGTTTGTGAGTTATTCTTTTTTACATGTTATCTGTATTTTGTGTTTTTACATTGCATGCATAAGCATACAAGAACAACTTAATAAATATACAAAAATAAGGAAAATCAATCCTCATAGTATACATTTCACAATTTCAGTATATTTTTATTAGATTGTGATGAACTATCCAGTGGAATATCAACACCAATTTATGGACCATATTGGTAATAGAGCATGCATTTTTGGATATTTTATGTGAAGATAGAGGGGATCCAAATGAGTTAGGAAGAAATTTAGAAAGCACTATTTATGGATGATGTATCTGTTTTTAATAATGCTTGATATTTATCAGAGGAGAGATTATTAAGATTAGAAGAGAAAGTTATAATATCAACCACAATATGAACCTCCTTATGGAAGCTATGGAAAACGAACTTGGAACCAAAGAAGAAATATGTGCCAACTCAGAGGTCATATCAGAGGGAAAGTGAGGGGATTGGGAAGAACTAGAGGAGTTTAAGAAAGAAGATGAAAAATAACAACCTAGCTAAGTGTTGTAAACCATACACATTCCTTGTTCAAGATATAGGTGAAGGTAAACATTAAGCTATATCAAGGTGAGATTGATTTTTTAAAATTAAATCACTGGTTGTAGCTATCAAAGGTTTATTTTAGTGTTCACCACATGGAAGAGGAATAAAAACCTTCATTTTTCTATTTAAAACTAGAAGTCCATGACATTACCTAGTGTGAAATAAATATTGAAAACATTAGTCTATAGGGGGATACTATAATGACTAATTTGGAGGATTTCAAAACACTCATAAATTTCCAGTTTTACCCTATCGAGTATGTAGAGGACCAATGGTTTTGATGGCATTACTTGAGGAAGAGAGACTGGAAAGTGTATAGGAGTATACCAAAAAATTTAGGAAGATGGAAATAGTTTTGGGTATCTCCGCAAAGAACCCATACATACTCCTTATGTATTTGGGGGAGTCTACACATCCATTTGTGGAAGAAAGTAATGTTATTTAAACTTGGAACAATGGATGGGGGTTTTGTAAAGAAACAATACCTAGGAAATGTAGGCCAAGATAAGGGGAATTAAAGTGGTTCAAAGGAGAAGGAACACCAAGAATATTCCAAGGAGGAAGAGAAGAAGTGTAAAGGGGGTAATAATGAAAAAATAACAACCACAACACACCAATGCAAAGATAATAGAAACCATTGCAAGAACTATAATATTGATGGTCACACAGAGAAAAAGTGTTGGAAATTACATCCATATCTAACCCAAAAAAAATGAACTTGCAAAGAAGAAAAAAAAATGGCCATTGATTCCAATACTTAGATAGAAAGAAATTAAAAAATGGAAGAGAATATTTTTTTCATATCAATGCAAAAGGGGGTGTATTTGAGTAACCTTCAACAATAGGAAGAGAAGGAGATTACCAAACTATTCCATGTAAGTATATAGATCAAGAAAACATAAATTTATGCTTTGTTAAACTTAGGATCATAGGGGAATCTTGTAACATTGGATCTAGAAAAAAAAAACTTGGATTGGAGGGTTTTGACCATCTTATCCCATATCCATTGGGACGGGTCAATAAAGAGGTAGAGATAAAGGTAATAAAATAGTGTAAAATAAAAATTTTTATTAGTGATAATTTTATTGATGAAGTAAACTATGATGCAGTTCCACTCAATGTATGTGAATCAATGTTTGGGAGTTCCTATATGTACATGCATGATGAAATATTCACATGGACGTAGACAACCAAATAATATCATATCATAAAGGATGGAAAGTCATTTATCATCAAGATGCACAAGGAAAAGTAAAATATTCCATTCGTAAGTGTCAAATAATAAAAGAAATTTATTAGTTCTAGTAAGAAGTATGTTTTATTATTACTGAGAGAAAATTAGTTTATATAAGAATCCATGAATGAAAGTCATCCCTTGAGAGGTGTACTAAGGAATAGAGATATCAACTAAAAGAGTTTCTATAGGCATATAGGGAAGTTTTATAGGAGCCTAAAGGGTTATCACCCAATATGGATGTGGATCACAGGATCAAACTATTTCCGGACTCCCCATTGTAAAACATTGGGATGTACAAGTAGTCCATTAGAGAAGTAAACAAGTTGAATACGCATATGTAGTAGTTGCAAAAATGTGGTGCCATTTGACCAATTGCCTCACAATGTGGGTCCCATCATAATTATGGTAATTAAGGATGGGAATTGGTAGATGTGTATTGATTATAGGGCATTAAAAAAACTATGCCTAAGAACAAGTACTCCTTACCAAGGAAGGATGATATGTTGGACCATTTGTAGAAAGAAAAATACTTCACCCTCTGGACATAAAATCAAGTTATCACTAGTTTCAAGTTAGAGAAGAAGATTCCCAACCACCTTAAAAATGGCTAAGGTTTGTATGCGTGGGTTAGTCATGCTATTTAGTTTGTTTAATTCACTAGCCATATCAATGAGGTGAATTAATGATATATTATTCCCTTTTCTAGATTCATTTGTTATTTTTTATTTAAATGATATACTATTATGTATTGCTACATGGGAGTAGCACATATCAAATTTGATGTAGGTTCTAGAGACATTGAAGAAGCACCAACTACTAAAAAATCTCAAGAAATGTGAGTTTTCATAGTAGTCTTTGGTGTATTTAGGATATATGATTGGTGGAGGATAACTGAAGATAGATCGTATAATAATGGAGGCTATCATGAAGTGGCTACTACCTACCAAGTTTTCTGGGGTTTGGAGGTTCATTGGGGAAACATAGTACTAAAGTATATTCATAGGTAAATTTTTAGTAGTATTAACTTCATGCCATAAAAACTAGTGGCAAGAATTTTTAGTTAGGGAAGCGTGAGAAGAAGGCCTTTGAAGAGTTAAACAAGAAAATATTTCAAGAAAAAATTCTTGCATTGTCAAACTATTATGAAACCATCTTACAAAAAGATAGAAAAGATAGATGAACTCCTTAGAAATAAGCCTTTTCGAGGGGGCAACCTCCTTTACATTACACAAATGAACAATTCTTGGATGATTCAAATGGAAAAACCTCCTTTCTATATATACCTAGCTACCTAAAAATAATATTATAAAACCAAAAAAATAACAATAGAGGGATTTTATGGGGCACAGTAATAAAAATATGGGAACAATAGGGGCACAACAATATTAATAAGCGATACAACTACAATAGTAATGCGGTAATCACTAGTATTATAGGGACCTATCATGCCCCTCTCTTTCAAAAAAGTGTTGTCTTCAACGCTTGAGTAGTTCTGGATGCTTCTGTATAAAATTCTCATCCTCCCATATGGAATCTTCAGCGGTTAAGTTCTTCCACTTGATGAGATACTCCGAAATTGATCGATTTCATAGCTGTCGAGTTCTTCTTTTTGTGACTACTTCCGGTTCCAATATAATTTTTCCTTCCTCGTCAAGTTCTGGAAATATTGTTTGAACTGGGAGCTTGTCACCTATAACCTTCTTTAAACATGAAACATGGAAAACTGGGTGCACTCAAGACGCTGCAGGAAGCTCCAATTTGTATGCCATAGTACCAATATTTTGCAACACATTGTACGAACCATAATACTTTGGTGATAATTTATTATCCTTCTTAGCTTGCTTGAGGGAAATTTGTTTATATGGTTGTAGCCATAGGAATACCCAATCGCCCACATCAAAACTTCTTTCGCTGCAATGTTGATCTGCCTATTGTTTCATTCTATTATGTGCCAACACGAGGTTATCCTTTAAGAGTTGGAGGACTTGTTGTTGATGTTTAATGTGATGTTCCACTGCTTGAACCTTAGAATTTTCTCTTAAATATGATGTGATGGATGGTGGCTAATATCCATAAAGTGCCATAAATGGGGTCATTTTTATTGTTGTATGGAAGGAAGTGTTATACCACCATTCAACCAGAGGCAACCATTCTGACCCATTGTGCTATGGTTTATACAAATAAAAGCAACAATTATATCCTTCCAAACATTTGTTTACTACTCAGTTTTCCCATCAGATTGAGGATGATAAGATGAGCTATGAGCTAATTGAGTACCAAGACAAGAAAATAATTTTGTCCAAAAATTTTGTAGTGAAAATGGAATCTCTGTCACTTACAATAATCTTTGGGTTTCCATGTAGCTTTTGAATTGTTTCCATAAATTCAGTAGAAATTGTACTGGCTTTCAATGGATGTGATAATGCACAAAAGTGTGCATACTTGGTAAGTCTGTCAACTACCACCATGATGACACTCTTTCCCTTAGACTTGGCTAAAATTGTGATAAAATCCATTGAAACCTCTTCCCAACGTTGGCTTGGAATGGATAAAGGTTGTAATAGACCTAGGGTCTTAATTGTTTCAACTTTATTTTGTTGGCAAACCAAAAATTCCGCCACAAAATTTTGAATATCTGATTTAAGGCCATCCCAAAAAAATTCCATCTTAACCTTATGGTAAGTTTGTAAAAATCCTGAATGCCTCCTAAGGGAGAAGTGTGCAATTCCATAAGAATCTTTTGTTTGAGTTGCGAATTCTTACAGAGGTATAAGCAATCTTTGTACGATAATGAATCATTTTTCCAGCTAAATGTATCAGATGTACTGGAATCTTGTTGTAACTTTTGAATAAGTGCCCACACTTCCACTCCTCCCTTGCTTCATTTATCCAATCTGGTTGGATAATAGAAATAGTGCACAACAACGCTTCCACATCCTCATCCTTTCTTGAGAGTGCATCTACCACCACATTTTGCTTCCCTTTTTTGTAGATTATTTCAAATTCATAACCCAACATATTTATGACCCACTTTTGTTGCTCTTCAGAGGGTAATCTTTGTTCTAAAAAGTATTTAAGGCTATCATGATCCATTTTTACCTAGAAATGTCTTCCCATTAGGTAGGGTCACCATTTCTTAAGTGCATGTAGTATTGCCAACATTTCCTTCTCATAGCCCCCCCTTATTATTTCATTTCTTACTAGATAGAGAGGCTCCTCTATTCCCTATTGCTCTAGCCACGATATCGCTATAATATCTCCTTAGGTAGCTCGCACCTGAACCGAATTAGCCTGTTCGAGAAGGTGTGGCTGAGCCAGAGTGGGCTTAGCAGTCGGCCTATGTTATCTGGGTGCAGCGCATAGAGGCATGATTGGTTCCACGAATCTCAACTGCACTGACCGTTACCCAGGTGGCTCTCACAGGAGGGAGGGCACCTGAGACATATTTCTATGGGCATTTTGGACTTCATAACCCATTGTCTCCTAGTTATAACTATCTCATTCATACCTTCACTCATCTATGCAGGGGACCTAATCCCCCCTATTGTTAGTTGATTGGAAGGCCCTTTGCCATAGCTTAGGACTTGTTTGAGCGCTATTAGTTGATATCTTAGGCTAGAGTCTTAGTTGAGCGCTATTAGTTGATAGGACGGAGCTTGGATTAGGTAGCCAATAGCCGCTAGTCTTTGCTAGGATTTATTGTTAGTCATTAACAGAAGGTCAGTCATATACATACAGAGACATACCCGAGAAAGAAAGAAGGAGGCCCCCATACCCCGGGAAGGTACTATGTGCAGGGAGTGAATGTTGTGCAGTGAATGAATGGTGAGTGTGCTAACGCACCCTCTCCTGGACAGTCAAGTGTGCTAACGCACCCTCACCATATGAATAGTGAGTGACCCCTCACATCAGAATAGTTAGTGGCTCCGCCCCTAAATAATATAGGCCCTAACGGGCCTTTTAGTCGAGCCCCTACCGGGTCTAACCAAGTTTTTACCCACTCATACCAGCCATAAACAATAAGCACCAGACATAGCTAGCACATAAAGTACCTGACATAGACATCTGTGATAGAAGGTCATAGGCCTTACTTCTTAGGGGTCACTCACTATCATATGGTGAGGAATTTCTTTTATTTCCAATTTCGATCAAGAAACTGGATTTTCTAGCTGGGAACCTGAACCTTGAGGGCCCAATGCTTCAACCCCATGAAGGTACGCTTTCGCTCATAGGATGAGCTCCAGCGCTCTGGGACAGGATTTCGAGAAAACCTTCTCCTCTCCTCTCCCGCGCAAATGGCCTTTCAGACGGTCATAGAGAAAGAGATGTGCTTCAGAAGCTTTCTCTTTCATTTCATTTCAAAAGCAATGGGTCTTTCATCTTGCATTAAAACAACACCAATTCCATTTCCTGAAGCATCACATTCCACAATAAAGTTTTTTGTGAAGGACAGTGTAGCTAAGACCAGTGCTTGGCACATTACCTATTTAAGACGTTCGAAGGCCTTTGTTGCTTTTGGAGTCCATGAAAATGCATATTTCTTCAATAATTTTGTTAGAGGTGCTGCTATTCTCCCATAATTCTTAACAAACTTGTGATAACACCCTGTCAACTAGAGAAATCCTCACAGATGCTTTATGGATGTGGGGATTTTTTATTCCTTAATGGCTTTAGTTTTTCTACGGTCTACCTTAACTCCTTCATGAGATACAATATGACCCAGATATTCCACCTCTTGTACTCCAAAGAAACATTTGGATCTTTTTGCATATATTTTTTTCTCCTCCAATAGTTGTAGCACCCTATCAACATGTTCAACATGATCCTTCCAAGACTTGTTGTAGATTAGTATATCATCAAAAAATACTAACACAAATTTTCTAAGGAAGGGTTTTAAAATGGAATTCATCAACCTTGAAATGTAGAAGGTGCATTAGTAAGGCCAAAAGGCATGACCAAAAATTCATAATGACCCTCATGAGTTCTAAATGTTGTTTTTGGAATGTATTCAATCTTCATTCTGATTTCGATGATATCTTGAATGAAGATCCAACTTGGTGAAGTAAATTGATCCATGCAATTCATCCAATAATTCATCAATGACAGGAATGAGAAACTTATCTTTAATAGTGAGCTTGTTGAGCTCCCTATAGTCTGGACACATGTGCCATGATCCATCCTTCTTGTGCACCAATACTATTGGAGCAGAGAAATAACTTTGACTATAGGTTGAATTATACCAGCCTCTAGCATTTCTGCAACCATACGTTCAATTTCACTCTTTTGGGCATAGGGATATCTGTATGGCCTAATGTTTGGAGGAACACTTGCTGGAATCAGATGAATAGCATGATCATGATCACGAATAGGTGGGAGACCTTTGGGAGTCTCAAATACCTTGGAATGATTGTCCAAGACTTTTTGGAGATCTGGAGAAATAGATGAATTCGATGTGGAAACATCTAGCGAACATACTTGTGCAATTACACCTCTTTGTTCCTTTTTTAGAAGCTTTGTCATACCATTAGAGCTGATTATCTTTCCCGGTTTCCCTGCAATACCCCTTAATTCAACTTCCTTTCCTTTCGCAAAAAATTTCATGAAAATTTCTTGAAAATTAAAATCTATTCTACCCAAGGATTGTAGCCATTGGACTCCTAGTACAACATCAACACCTCCCATTGGAATGGAAAGCATTGGGCTAGTGAATACATATTCTCCCATGGATAGCTTGATATTATGGCACTTTCCAGAGCAATTTATTGTTCCTCCATTTGCAATCATCACTTGACACTCTGGTGCTGGATATAGGAAGCAATTCAATTCTTTTGCTAACTTACAATGAATAAAATTGTGGGTACTTCCTGAATCAATCAACACTATTACCTTTTTCTTCTTGATTTGTCCTTCTATCTTGATGGTTTGAGGAGTGGTAATTCCAGCCAATGCAATTACAAGATATGGTTGGATTCATTTCTTCTTTATCTAGGCTTTGTTCCTGGAGTATATCCTCTTCTTTTGACCTTCTTCGCTCTTTTCTTCTTCCTCTTCAAATCTATGTAGAAATATATTTCT
>APFE030972717.1:298542-312319 GCA_000404065.3 Pinus taeda
TTTCATTAAACTAAATAGAATTTATATTAAAATATATGTTTAGTCTTAATGGTTACCCAAGAAATGAATTACAATATGTTTTTTTTCTTGTGAGCCTTTTTGACTAATTTCAACTATTACAAAAAAAAGAAAGAAATTAGATTCCTTCTAATAGGAGCACGGAGTGCAGAGCTCCAAAACTAAGTCTTCTGATGTTTATTTCTATTGCTTCATGGGAGCAAGAGTAAAGCCTAACAATTTTCTTACACAAGAAAATGCAAAATCATAACATTTCTAAGAATTACTAGTAGACAGCCCACTGCTAGACCCACAGGGTGCAAGAGAGTCCTCCGGACTAGAGTTCCTTTTACTGTGAGCTTTCCTAGGTTTTGTAACCAGAGGGGAAGAACATTGATTTTTAATCACTTTTGAGTAGGAAGGGGAAGAGGAGGAGGGAGGGTACTTCTTCTTGGTCCTCTTACCAGATTCTTCTACTTCAGTGTTGAAGGAACCATTAAAGAGTCATGATATGGGCTACCTTCATTTTTCAAATGAGGAGGGACCTAATCTTGAACTAGAGGACCCTTCTAGGTCTCAAGATTCTCATCTTCTACTTCAAGGGCACTCGAGACTTAAAAATTGTTGCTAGAGAGGACTTGATATTGAGATTCAACCTTATATATTTGTTGTTGTTTATTTCCTTACTTCTTGTGTTTTCTTTTTACTCAATTGAATCCTTATTTTCTTCATGCTCCTCTTTAGGAGGAGCTAGTGGTTTTGGAGAGCTATAGGAGACCAAATATTTTAGACAACTTTTTGCAAAGTGTCCACACTCAAGACACAAATTATATTTGAAAATAGTCTGTTCATAATCCAAATCATATAGATGATGTAACACCCTCCGGGGTAAATGTGCATATAAAAAGAACATAATAGGAATAGAAATACAATAAACATAACAACCATCAAAATCCATATTTACATCAGTACATTTGCACATGAAAAATCAAGCAAATGAATTTTTTTCATTAATAAATGCAATGAACCAACCGGAGATGGGACTACCATGTTACACTCGACCATAGATTGGCTTAGCCAAGTCTCTCTTTAGCCAATCACCCTCGTGCCATATTCCAAGCATGAATGTGGGATCTCAGAGAACACATCAATCAAAACTCATCTAGGGCTTCCAGAGGCCACCCACCTCAACCCATCAAACAGTGATTCCACCTCATGGTCGGACATCACCAAAAACCATCATCAGATTGGTCTCTATCCAAGCCTTCCAGGGCTTCCAGAGCTTTTGTCCAACCAAGGCTTCTAGAATTGGTAACTCAACCCACAACTTATATAGGGCTTCCAGAGCATTTGTCCAACCAAGGCTTCTAGGACTAGTAACTCAACCTGCTAAGGGCTTCCAGAGCGTTTGTCCAACCAGGGCTTCTAGGACTAGTAACTCAATCCAAGCTGTTACAGGGCTTCTGGTGTGTTTGTTCAACCAGAGCTTCCAGGACTAGTAACTCAACCCAAGCTATGAAAAAATGAGAACCAAACAAAACAAAGCAATGAAAGTAAACCCACAATCACCATGGTTATCCAGGAAATGGCAAGGCTAGGCAATCCACTATTGATCTAGGCAATCCTCCATGCCAATGATAGATCACAACCAAGAAACCAAATGCATGTGCCATGCATGTCAAAACTAGTGAATAAATCATACATGCAACTCGATACCTACAAGCAAATATGATGTAGCTGCCGATGCCAATGCCCTATTGTGCTTTCTTGCTCTTCCTTTGCCTTCTTGCTCTAAGAATCCAAGTATGCCACACCCTCCAAGAGTGCTCCAAGAAAAATCTAGGTATCCAAGATTATGAGAGAGAGAGAGAGAGAATAATAAGAGAGCTCCAAAGCTAAACGGACGAAGTCTTCCCCATTGATCCTCAAAAGCCTTTTTATCAACAAGGCCTCTATTTTCTTCATTTTCCATTATTTCCTTCAATTTCATCCTCACATGCAACATGTGACCTTTCACCTTCATTTTGTCCTAATTTCCATTATTTTCATAAAGAAATGTGCCAAAATACCTTTTTTCCTTAGTAATGCCTTAGCCATTGCCATTGCCAATTTCCTTAGCCATAAACAACCAAATGGACACCCGCTAGGATGTCCTATCCACCATTTAGCTTGGAATATGTGTCCCATCATCCGTGGTATTTACATATTTTTACATGGAATTTTCACTAGGGCTGTTATAGAACCCTCCCCCTTGGGGGAACACCATCCTCAGTGTTCAATGACACCTATAACCAACAAGACTGCTGAAAACAAAGCATACTGCCCATGGAGCTTCATAACACAGCCCATTGCAGCATTTATAATGAAGGATCTGCTCAAAATAATACCATCATGACAACTTGACAACATACCGCATACTGGAGCTTTATAACATAGCTCATTACGGTATTTACAATGATCATTCTGTTTAAGAGAACTCATATAAAATCATAACATCATGATAACATAACCTAATGATAGCATAATAACATTACACCCATACTGCATAGTGGAGCTTTATAACATAGCTCGTTACGGTATTTACATCCATACATGGGTGTACATATAGCCACATCATCAAAATATATATACCAAAACATATGCCAAATCATATACCAAACATATATCAATCATACACTAATCATCATATAGCATATATCAAAACATCATAAGGCATATATCGAAACATCATATAGCATGTATCAACCAACATAAAGCACATATCAAATCATCATAAAGCATATATCAACCATCATAAAGCATACATCAATCACCATAAAGTATATATTAAACCAACATAAATCAAATACTAAACCATCATAAAGCAACTACCAAACCACCATAATCAATCACCAAACCACCATATCAAGCTGCTAATTCTTGTAGTTGATTTCAACTACCCAATCGGATATGTTCATGATTCTTGTACTACACACATAAATTCCATCAGTTTTAAAATAAATTAAAATAAATTCACATCATACCTAATTGGTACCTTGTCAATAAGGTACATTTGAAATCCTGTTCGCTTCCTGTCACAATAAGTCAAACTAGCATATTTGATAAAATCAACATGTATAAAAATATCACATTAGGTTAGCTCAAAACATAACCATCAAAATCATAAATGACATATAACCATCATAAATCAAAATCGTAGATCACATGTAATCATCATAGACCATATTCGTAAATCACATGCATACTAAAACCAAAATACAATACTGATACTTATCCTTTCATCAATCCTTAGCTTCTACCTTCGTCTTTATTCTGTACACACTTCGGATCAGTTGCTACACTCGACAAACACCTAGTGCCTTCTTCTCAACCATGTACATAGACACATAGTGTGCAGTGCACACATACAACCACAAAGCATACCACACCATGCAATGCATGCATCTACACCTAACCTACAACACATACACCTACACCAAGTATATACAATACAATGCATCCATCTACACCTGATGTGCAATACCACCGAGTAAATGTACCTACACAGAGTACAACACAACGAGTACACACGATGCAATGCCATGACTACATGATGCACATACATAATACAATATGCCCAAAACACAACATCGTCAACATGCACACAATACCACACGTACACCAGTACAACATGTACACAGTACCACTGGCACACTGCACCACCTACACAACATGTGCACAAAATCACATGTACATGGAACCACCTGCACAACATGTACACAATGCCATATGTACACTACACCACTATACAATGTGTACACAATACCACATGTACACAGTACCATAGGCACGACATGTACACGACACCACATGTACATAGCGCCATATGCACGACATGTACATAGCACCACATGTACACAATGGCACTTGTACAATAAGTACACAGCACCACATGCACATGGCACCACTTATAAAATCATGCACACCACACCATATGTACATAGTACCAATGTACCACATGCACGCAACACCACTTGTACATAGCATTGCATATCCAACACATACATAGCATCATTTGTACACAACACTGCATATTCAACATGCACAAAGCATCATATGCACACACACCACATATACATCATGAAGAAAGTATAATATGTATACAACACCCCATATGCAATATTCACACAACCCTATTTGTACCATCATGTACATAACATTGCATAAATAACATGTACACATGCTATGTATACACAACACCACAAGTTCACACATCATAGATGCAACATGTACAACATATACAACATATGCATAACATTAGTACCACACATCCAAAACCATATTGTCCTTACCAAGAAACCTTGCTTCTGGTCATGCCACAAACGACACTACTTTCACTTTGTTGATGCATCCTTCAACATTACCTATTATAACATAGACATATACATAATACAAATATATAATATCAAATCATATCCAAATGATACTGACCTCGTATATTTGTCATGACTATTCTTCCCAATGGATTCCTCATATGACCAGGAACCTCTTCATGTTTTTCTCTTGCATAAGCAATCATTCCTCCACAAGAATGATCCATGACAACCCTGTTAGATAGTAACATAGATACATGGATATATACATACATATATAAACATTAGCATAAAACAATCATGATCTTGTCAGACAACAACATACATACATACATACATACATACATACATACATACATATATAAAAATCAACATAATCACGATCATAACAAAATTTCCAGATAATATAAGGTCAAGGTTAAGAGAAATTCCTTTATTAATGCAACACATGCCTCAAATCCATTTAGTTTACCTTTTCCTAATACCTTTCTCATTATTATACTACTATCGTCCATTTACCACAATGGACCCAGCTAGTCCAATCAACCGTCATAGTCTTACCTTCTGTTATGAAACCATCTCAAGAAAAAGATAGAAAAGATACATCAACGCCTTAGAATTCAGCCTCTTCGAGGGGGCAACCTCCTTTACATTACATAAATGAACAAATCTTGGATGATTCAAATGACAAAACCTCCTTTCTATATATAGGAGTCTAAGGAGTCACAATATAACCCAGCTGACCTAACATAATATAAAGCCACAAAAATAACAATAGAGGGATTCTATGGGACACGGTAATAAAAATATGGGACAATAGGGGCACAACAATATTAATGAGGGATGCAACTACAATAGTAATGGGGTAATCACTAGTATTATAGGGACCTATCACCTTCCGCTGTGCTTACTCATGCACCGAGCTTCATCTGAATCTTACATTACCTTTCAGGTACCACACAACTCTCCCCAAGCTCCATCAACTTTCCTCTTTCCCAACCAATTCCCAAGACTCAAAACAATAAAAGAGAAGACAAGAAAAAACCAAGAAGAAGACCACAAAAAACCATAATGATATGACACTACAACGAAGTGGTATGGCCATATACTAGACATAAACAAAGTCACAAATCAATCTCAACAATTCACAAAAGACCAAAGGCACAAGACTAACAACAAACACCATGACTCAATCCCCATGGTTCCCAGTGAATCCAAGGGAAAGCTCAGCCTGAGGCTTCTTCACAGTTCATGGCAATCTCTCTTACCATGCAACTCCCTGCATCATGCTCACACATGTCAACCACATGTTCCAAATATCAAGACAATCATATCTATCAATTTGAAATTAACCATTACCAAGATTAACAATCATGTCATAATCCATAATCAACTCATAGTCATTAGACATAATGATACAACTATCATCTACTAAACTCAAGTATATATCAACTGTCTCAACACATAAGTGTTAGCATAATTATCTTAATACTATATCAATCCTTCATGCCACTATATAGACTCATACTCATATCATGCAATAAATCAATCATTTAACAAACTATAAATATACCATGTCAAATAATTCAACTAGGCACCAAACACTCAAACACCAAATAGATGTCATAATCAAACAACCAAGCACCAAATATATGACATAAGAAAACTCATACCTTAATGTATATCAGGGGAGGCTATCTTGCCTACACAATAAATCTAGGTTAGCATGATACAGCTTCACAACATATCAACCCAAACATAAATCATGATATCCCTAACAGTAACTACCTAACATGTTCACATCATAATCTCATAAGCATTTATCGTCCATGCATAACAATCACATATGTATGATCAATCTAGATTAGTACAACATCATATCACAAATATGTCAGCTCATACCTGAGTATCACAACCATAACTATCTGCATAGGTCAAACCATATTAACACAATACATATAACATCAATATCTTCAATGCAATGAACATAACCATAACACATATGACTAATCCAAATTATGACATCAAGATCTCAATGAAATAACTCTAATCATCAAGTTAATAGAATATACCAACAATAAGCTATGTATCATGCTCATCAACAACATAAAACCAAATCGCCAAGCTAATTATCATATAACAATCAACAAGTTAACCTATAACATACTCATCAACAACATATAGCATAATCATCGGGTTATCTAATATAAAACAACAATAGGAATGCATACAACTACATGTTACTATCATTCTTGACTATCTGACACATGTGCATATAACTACACTAAATAACCAACATCTATCATGAATGTAACCATAACATCAAAAGACATGTACATAAACCTAATGCATATAAAAATCCCTAACTTACATACCTGCATTCTAAACATACAATACCCATATGACGATATTTCTTACCCCAATGTCCAATGCTGCAACCTCATTATGATGATCTGCATCTCCTGCTCTATCTCAGCCAACACATTAGCATCATAACAACCAATAGCATCATGATGACCTAAATTGCATACAATGACTTCACAAGGTATGTTTGACCTAATATTCAAGCTATAACAAAGACCATACATGTATAACAATTGCATATAGACATATAACACACAAGTGCAAAACCATACACACACCATTCTAGCTAGAGTCTAGTCATCAATGCATGACCATATTAACTACACAAACCACAACCTCATGCGTGATAACAACCATTACTCCATTATTCACATTTCCACATGCAACCAACAATATTCATAAGCAATGCCAAACCAACTACCAATACGCATAAATGCATGTAGTCGAACATAAGTGATGAAATCTTGTAATCGACCTACAAGACTGATACATGTAATTAAAATATTCAAAAATGTAACCTAACATACAAGGATGTGAGTAGGTATCATGAAATCAACATGTAAGCGGCATATAATTCATACACAGTTAGTCACATGTTCCAAAACTAAATACATCATGCCTATTAATTTGAAATCAACATTCATGAATACTAACAACCTATAAGCATACCCCCTTACTATCCACGGTCCACACTAAGGTAGAAGGAGGAAACTACTATAATGGTCCAATATCCAATGTCCAATTATGGAAATGGGATCTCCAAAGCTCTACTAAATTTAACCACATTTGAAAAGAAATTGATTTTAATTATCATACATTTGTATGAGACTAAGTAAAAAATATTTCACTTATTCCACCTGTAACATCATAACTAAAAACATGCCACTTTTCCATTTCCTTACGTGCAACTTTTCAAATTCCTCACATGCAACCTTTCAATTCCCTACATGCAACTCTTCAAATTGTTTGCATGCAAATAGGCATAGATTAGCTACATCCATATTATCATACTACAATACTATCCCATCCAAAAAAATAACATTTTCTTTAAACAATTACCATACTTTTACATTTTTCTTCAAACAAGTACTATACTATTACATTTGCATGTAAGCATTTCTTTAAACACTTTACATGCAAACTAATATAGCAAACTATTTGCATACAAGTAAGCATGTATCAACTACAACAATACTATTGCACATCAATATTATCCACAACCACAAACAACATACTCATTGGAGCATTTTATCAAATAGTTTGTATGCAATTAATCATTGAACCATTTAAGCATTTCATCAAACACTTTGCATGCAAACTAATATAGCAAATGATTCAATGCATATATCTTACACTGTAGTAGTACAAGTTATTGAAATTGAACCATATGATCAGTGGTATTAACCCTCACTATGGTTCAAGTTTCAACTTCTGAGATTTCATAGATGAAAAGTTATAACAGAAATACCAACACAATCCTATTTGGTGCACAATTCTAGGAGTATTCAGAAATCTCGATTTACACTAGTCATATCTCCTAAAATATAGAAAATAAATGTCTAAAATTTTTATCACAATATCAATGGGATTTCCCCTAATGGTGGAAAAAAATCTCAACTCATGTGAGTGCCCAGAAGAAAAGTTATAACAATAATGTCAGTGTGATCTTTTTGAGACCTGATTTTAGGAGCATTCAGAAGGCTCGACTCCCTCTGCTCATATCTCCTAAAATATTGCGAACCAATATCTGAAATTTCTACCACATAATAATTCACATTTCCCCTCAATGTGGATGATTTTTCAGCTTTTGAAAGCCTACAAAAGAAAAATTATTGCAGAAATGCCAATGTGACCTATTTAAAAGTGCATTCAGTAAGGTCATCTTCCTTAGATCATAATTCCTAAAGTATTGTGAACCAATATTTGAAATTTTTATCACATTATCAGTGGGATTTACTTTCAATATGAAAAAACTTTAAACTTATAATATGCCACAGAAGAAAAGTTATAACAGATATGACAGAAAGGTATAAAAATTAACCTTTGTTCTTCATTTTATTAATGATAGAGCCCATCCAGTCCAAGTGTTTGAACCATGCTTTAATACCACTCTGTAACACCCTCCGAGGTAAATGTGCATATAAAAAGAGCATAATAGGAACATAAATACAATAAACATATCATCCATCAAAATCCATATTTACATCAGTGCATTTGCACATGAAAATCAAGGTAATGGAATTTTTTCATTAATAAATGTAATTAACCAACCGGAGATGCGACTACCACATTCCACCTGACCATAGATTGACTGAGCCAAGTCTCTCTTCAATCAATCACCCTCATTCCATATTCCAAGCATGAATATGGGATCTCAGAGAACACATCAATCAAAACTCATCCAGGGCTCCCAAAGGCCACCCACCTCAACCCATCAAACAATGATTCCACCTCATGATTAAACATCACTAAAAACTATCATCAAATTGGTCTCCATCCAAGCCTTTCGGAGCTTCCAGAGCATTTGTCCAACCAAGGCTTCCAGAACTAGTAACTCAACCCACAACTTAGATAAAGCTTCCAGGACTAGTAACTCATCCCCCCAAGGGCTTCGAAAGCGTTTGTCCAACCAGGGCTTCCAGGACTAGTAACTCAACCCAAGATGTTGTAGGGCTTCTAGAGCATTTGTTCAACCAGGGCTTCCAGGACTAGTAACTCAACCCAAGCTATGGAAAAATGAGAACCAACCAAAACAAAGCAATGAAAGTAAACCCACAATCACCATGGCTATCCAAGAAATGGAAAGGCTAGGAAATCCACTATCGATCTAGGCAATCCTCCATGCCAATGATATATCACAACCAAGAAACCACATGCATGTGCCATGCATGTCAAAACTAGTGAATAAATCATACACACAACTCGATACCTGCAAGCAAATATGATGTAGCTATCGATGCCAATGCCCTCTTGTTCTTTCTTGCTCTTACTTTGCCTTCTTGCTCCAAGAATCCAAGTGTGCCACACCCTCCAAGAGTGCTCCAAGAAAAATCTAAGTATCCAAGAGTATGAGAGAGAGAAAGAATAATGGGAGAGCTCCAAAGCTAAACTAACCAAGTCTTTACCATTGATCCTCAGAAGCCTTTTTCTTAATGAGGCCTTTATTTTCTTTATTTTCCATTATTTTCATTCAATTTCCTCCTCACATGCAACATGTGACTTTTCACCTTCCTTTTCTCCTAATTTCCATTATTTTCATAAATAAATGTGTCAAAATGTCTTTTTTCCTTTTTAATGTCTTAGCCATTACCTTTGCCAATTTCCTTAGCCATAAACAACCAAATGAACACCCCCTAGGATGTCTTGCCCACCATTCAACTTGGAATATGTGTCCCATCATCTATGGTATTTATATATTTTTACATGGAATTTTCACCAGGGCTATTACAGATGAGAACAATTGTCCACATTTTGTTGAATCACCTCAAGGATTCTTTTTATGAAGCCTATTTCACACATATTCTAGCATACGAAAGATTGTTCCCTTGAGCCTTAACACTGGCAATAAATTGTCCCAATTTATTGTCTATTTCCTTAAAGATGCCAATACCCCATGAAATAAGGCAAAGATAAGTCAGTCTCATACATGTAAGAAAAAATTATATTTCCTTCATGGGGTTAAAATCCATAGACCAATGAGTGAGAAAAAACCTTTGTTACCCATTAATTAGGGACCTGATTTATAGATTTGGTCTCTATCTTCCTTGTTTTCAAAGAGAAACATTAAATATCCATCTCCACAGTAGCAAATGTATGAGGGTTCACGATTTTCCCAATTGACAGAAGCCCTATTTCTACTGACTTCATAAATTGGCCACAAGCCTCTAAAATTTCCCAAGAACTCATTTTCTTTCAACAATATCACATTATTTTCACTTGGGAAGAAGATCCTAAATCAAAAGAAGGGATTGATCCTACCTTCTTCACAAATTTGGTGGTGGCACTCGTTGTCCCTGCATGGAGCACACAGCAAAAGCCACACCCTATTGAAATATAGCATCGAAACCCTTAGAGGTTGTTGTCGATGCCCCTGAACATAGAGGTGGTTATTCTTGATGCCTATGAACACAAAGGTGGCAATGAAGATAACATTAAAATCTTAGATTGGTCACTTCAAGAAGGTGGTAGCGACAATAAAATCCCAGATCAGTCATCAGAAGCAAGGTTGTGGCGGTCTTTCTCTGATTCCACAAAAAAACACAATTAAAGAGGCACCCCGAACCCACACAACAACCTTGAGTAGGCTAACAGATGATCAACAATTAGAGAGTCAGGGGTTCAAAAGGTCAAATAGGAAATGATGGCTTCAAACCCCAGGAATAATGTTGGTATGATTCATTCGTTATGACTGAAAAAAAAAAGGTAGCACGATGACACTTGCAAACAAAAGAATTGACAGCGACACATGCAAGAGAAAGAATCTACAATAGCTAAGAAAACCCTAACCACCTAGAGGTGGGTGTCATGGAGCACAAGGCCATGTTCCTCATAACAATTTTCAATAACTAACAATAACTGATGTTTTTATATGACAAAATTACCAATATTGTAATGTGACTAACATTACCTAAGATCACTCTATAATTACCTAACATTATTATACATTTTAAAACATTAATAAAAATTTAAAATTTGATATTATTTAATGAAACATCAACGCAATCACTCCATCTTCATTTTATTTTAAACATTGTTGAGAGATTAAAATGTTCATTTAATTTTAAACATTATTGAGAATTCAAAATATGGTGCATATTTAGTCCAACATCATATTTTTACAAGATAATAGGTAGACTACCCCTTTGCAATACTCGAATTTGGGACTTTGGAAGAGATGCAATAAGGAAGACAAGTTTGAAAACTAATCATGATAATCTTGATATAGTTAGAGGATCGCTAAGGATGTGATTTTGTCTTTTCCATTTAGGAATGAAAATCTAACATTCGGATATCTATCTGTGATGTGATTTTTTCTTTGTCTAACATTTCGACATCTATTTGTGAAACGATTTATCATTTATAAGTTCAACATTTTCAGACGTATATGGTTAAAATTTTTCACAGTTACAACTTTTATGTTAGACACTTTGCATTCATGAAAATGTTCTTCTTTAATACTTTATAACAACATTCATGAATACGACTATTTTTAGTTATATATACTTGTGAATTCCTGTTCCTGCTTTGAACCAGTGTCTCGTTTTGACAACTGAACATTTCCAAGTTGTTCTGGCACTACTATTTCTTTTTTATATTTGAATGTTTTAACAATTCCCAAAAGGAATTGGAATCCTGTCAGAGGAGATGTTGATTACATTATAAATATTATAGTGTTAATTCACAATAGTCATAAAATAATTTTCAATATTGATGTGAATCAAAGTCGGAACAGATGGCGATTATTTAATAGAAGAGATGGGATTATGTTTTTTCTTAATTTTAAAGGGTGGTTTAAGGAGATTTAGTGGTTGTTAAATCTACGAGAAAATTTAGGTAGATCAATTTGAAGGGATTTACTATTTATCTGTCGGCAAAAACAGCAAGGCCTCACCCTAAAAGCGTCGACGAGATTTAACCCATAACCTCCCCAATAAACAAGATACTTAACAAAAAAACTATCCCTTAAAACTAAGTGAAAATTATGTTATAAATATTATAATATTAATTCACAATATTCATAAAATAATTTCAACATTAATATAAATTAAACACAAAAATTATAAACCATAAATTTATTTTGAAAAAATTAATAGGTATCTTATGTGAATTGTAAATTTTGAAACATTCCCACCATGAAAAAAGATCACTTGACTCATATCCATTACATTCTAGAACATCTATCACATGAATCATATCTATTACATTCTAGAACATCTATCACATTTTTGAAATATTCTCATATCCACTATAAACAACATTTTTGAAATATTCAAAGATATCCCATCCAAACCAATCTAAGAATAAAATGAATTGGCATATTATCCATGCGTGACAATGAGCAGTAGCGGTCGTAACCTCACGGGTTTTTGTGACATAAAATGGTTCCTCAGGTTGAGCCTGAACACGTGGTAACATCACCGTCATATTAGCGGAAGCCCGGGCACTGCACATAGCTGAAACGTCACATAAAAATCCTGCACCACCACCACCCCGCACTTCAAAATGGTACCATAACATGTGAACGGTAGGTTTCAACTTTTTCTGGATATATCACATGCATCAAGGGAAGGGACTGACCACGACTAGCGACTATATTATCCATTAATCCAAAAGAATTATTTTCCCATGAGAATCAAGTATGAAATCGTATATATCAAATCCGTGGAAAGTGGAGGGGGCAGGGTGACCCAACGCTAGTTGTTCAACTTTTGCGTGGTGCAGGAGTGAGCATCTACCTGCCTTTCTCCATTCGTATAAGAAAAGTAAAGCAAAAGAAGATGAAGAAAGCACGCTTGCTTTTTGCCTGTAACTTTTATTATTATATAATCATAGTTTGCCACTTTGATTTGTATTTTTTTTCTTCCTGATATTGAACTAGGGATAGACATAGACATGATATTATACATAGGAATAGGAATAGGCATAGGCATAGACCCCATATCCCAATGAATGACAGTGTGTAGCTGTTAGCAGTGGCAGCCCTGGTTGAAGTCCCACCTGCCATGCTCGATAAAATACTTTTACGCCCCACGACGCTTTTAATCTCCCGAAGCGATATATGTGGATATCCTCATTCAACGAAATAGCAGATATTCCTTTCCTACTTTTATATATATATATATATCATTTCGAATGGTGATATATAATAATAAAATATATATAGATATAATAAAAAATATTTTTTTGTTGTAATAATATTAATATTGTAGAATTGAAGTTTTTGTGATCCATATCAAATTTAAGAGAGATTCTTCAGCCTAAATCACATAAATATTTCATTTGTCGCCGCTTTTTGAACCAACTAGTGTGGTTCATTGTTCTCACGATGAACCGTACTAATTGGT
>APFE030972717.1:312980-346499 GCA_000404065.3 Pinus taeda
AATTCATTTTTACATGATAATAATTATTAATAATAACTAATTCTTTGTCACAATGTGATGTTGGACCATGGTTGACCATGGTTGATTTTCATATTTAGACAATCTTTGTCACAAAGCGACATTTGAGCATGCTTGGCTATGACTCACCATGTTTGACCTAAAGCAACTTCAAACCATTGGGACTAATACTAAAAACCCAAGAACTATAAACCTAAGGGAATAATATTAAACCCTAGGAATGTGAACCCTTAGATCAAAAACCGAAGGCATTGATATTATAAACAAAAGTGATTAATAAACCCAATAGATAAAAATTATAAACCCAATGTATATAAACCCTAACATAAATATTATATACCCTAAAATAAACATGGTTGAACATGGTTGACCATATTGATTTCCATATAGAGACACTCTTCATCACAATCCAACATTGGACCATGGTTAACCATGCTTGACCATGATTGATTTTCATATCAAGACAATCTTTGTTAGAACGTGAAGTTGGACCATGGTTGACCATGGTTGATTTTCATATCCATATGGTTTGAACATGGTTGGTGATGAGCCTCAGTATTGCAGCAAGGATGCTACAACTCCTAGGGCTACCAACTTTACTTTATCAACCTGAGGTTTCGTACAAACTTGGAGGTGACAATAATATATGCACAATAGATGCAACAATCTACTCTTTCACTTTTCAACTCGGGTGATAGATGACTAGGGTTTTCAAACCAGTCTTCTATTGACTAGAAAGAGTCTGACTACTGACAGTGAATGTAAGGCTAATCTTTAATGCAAGAAAGTAAATGCTTGCCTATTTAAGAAATGAAAGTGCTGAATGGAAAGTGCTATGAAATGTCATGAAATAATCTAGCTAAGGAATTGCACACATTACTTGCAAAAAAGAACTAATCTAACCTTGCATTCTATCATCTGGCTATTTAGACTAAGTGCACATGGGAGGTTACCCTATCACTCTATGACTGATGTATGGATGCACTAGCTCTCTCATGTTGAAATGGAAAAAAATTAGTCTTTTTGATTTTTGATCTAGAAATGTAAATGCTAAGTTAAATAATCTGATCTTCGCATGGGAGAAAGGCATGGAAGAGATGGACTAAAATGACACTGAGAGGCATGGAAGTCAAGTAGAGGGCCTACCCTATCATAAAACTATCATTTTTGCTCAAAATAGGTTTAAACATGCTGCTACAGGAGATCCTATAGGTGCTACAAGATGTCTTAGTTTACTACACATTGTCTTAGTTTTCTATAGGAAGTTAGCTAAAGGCCATAGGAAGGTAGGGAAAGTGAAATGAAGTGTTGGAAAGATGTCTAATGGTGAAATAGGGTGTAGGGAAGGCGCACATTACTGAAGGCTCAACCCAACACTTTAGGATGGTTGGATTTGCCCCAGGTGGTTGTCCACGATGGCTACAAAACAAAAATTTGGATTAAGGGTTGGTAGGCCTTGGCAGAAGGTGGAGAAGACTTAGTCGAGCATGGTGGGATGATTTCCTCCTTACAGATCAACAATCCTTGCAACAAAACATGTTCTTCTCTTCATTTATGCATAACTTCATATAAATAGGGAAAATATGAGTTGAATTTAAGAAAATTGATTTATTGATGGCTAATGACTAGATCTATGAAATGAAATCTATTCTTAAATTACAACAAACTCAAGAAACAGAATGACAATTGTAGGTGCTTCCAAGAGATTATAAACAATGATCTATTCAACAAGGAACCCTAAGCTATGCAATGATCAAGAGATAAATATGTTTTGGGGCAGTGAGAGTGGGGCCTTGAAACCACATGAGGGGGATAAGGAAGAGGCCACTATCACAATATTTTCTGAAGTATTCTTTCTCACTACTGTACCACTCGCCTACTTCTTCAACTAATGGAAACAAGACTAAATAATCATTCAAATACTTGTTAAACTAAACAAAGCATAAATAGCTTCAACAACTAACTAAGATTTTAATCTAAGAATACATGTATAAAAAGAGGAACCTCTGCTGCTAGGGTTGGGCCCTAACCCAAGAGCTTCAACGCTCTGAGTCAACTCGGTTTTGGATGAAGGTAAACCTTCTCATTATCATAAAAATGTCAAATATAACATAAGATTTCAGTCACAATGTTTTAGCTCTAAATTTCCTCTTGGCTACAACAAAAAAATGAATCATAATGGGGCCCTTAGCCTTATTATTTATAAAAAATGAAGATACCAATAGCTTCCTAAAAATTAAGGAGACTTGGATCCCAAACTCGAGAATGACTTGTCTTCATTGTCACTAGCTTAGCTACGAGTGAACTCGGTTGGCTTGGTTGCTTGTAACTCCTAGCTGATGAGATATGGTGGAGGAATCTTCGAATGATTTGAGGAGTTAAGGAGGGAGACCAATCTCCTAAAATCCCTCTTTCTTGTCCACTTCGAGTTCTTGAACTTAAATTACCCAAAACTGATCCAATTCCTACACATTTCACCTTTACCATTCTCGCTAAGAAAAATATAATAAAATATGTAAGTAAATGTGAGAAAAGTTGATTTTAATAAGATGGAGAGTGGAATTAAGACCCATATAGTTTACCTATTAATGAACCTCATCATCAACCCCCTACTAAAGGTGTTTCTCATCCTCTCAGCAATTTAGTGTATGTCCATATCTTTCATAGCTCTTATCGCCTCTCTAACATCTTAGGCCACTATTGATGGAGTTTCCTCTTGAGGATAGAACCTTGCATGTTTATCTATTTCTTCCCACTACTTTCATTCATCCTCTTGCTTCCTACCTTCTAACAGACCCAACAGCAAGGGTGGACTAAGTTTCAAACCAATCCAATTGATTTTTAGTATGTGCATGGTATTCTTATACATTGGGGTCCTTTCCAATGCATTACTCAACCTCTCAAGGGAATGGTACTCTCTGATCCTTAGATTGTGTGGCAGGTTGCTCAATCTCCTCTAGCATTCTTGCTATATTTCATTTCCCGGCCACCTCAAGGTGTTTTCAAAGTGGGTGATGGCTTGTTCTTGTGTAGCTAGATATCTTGGTGCAAGTTGGGAATCATTGGAGATGATGTTGTGGTTGCTAATGATAGCCCAACAATTTATTTGTTTTGCTCTGATGTAAAGAGGCTCCCCTTCCTATTTTTCTAGCCCTAGCCACCTCATGACTCGTCCATGATGCGAGGGCCATTAGTTGTAAATCCCCCAACTTTGCATTGGGTTCCCACACATTCAAATCTGTTAAGGCCAAATTGTGTAGGTAAAAACTAGATATCTTGGCCTTATCTTATAGGGTGCTCTTGTCACATAGTTCAATGAACTTTCTATAGTCTTGGAAAGGCATAGTCCCCTATTGTGCTAGTGTCTTGATCTAAAATTGCAGCCATTGATCCTTAAGGTATAGTGCATATGATATTGATGGCATCATGCACTGAAGTGCCTCTATGGAGAGGCTTGCCATGGTGGTCAATTGGCTCTCTTTTTCCTGCAATTTCCTTCCTAGCCATGTGTTTTTTCATGTAGATGAGATCTCATAATTTGTTCCCTACCTCTCATCTTACTCAACTCACTACCCATCTCTAGGAGTTTCTCTACCATATGGCCCACTTTTTCTACCTTCTTCAACTTGGAAATTTGCATCCAATGATGTGTCTTTCTCTCTCTTTCTTAAGCTCAAATAAGAGAGGGATTGCAAATTTCTATGGTATTACTCTGCCTCCCTCAATGAACTTGTAGCAACATCTCATATTTGGCAGTGGGCTAGGCTCCTACAGTTCTTGGAAATCCCCCTCATGTGTTTTTAGAGAAGCTTCCCCCTCCTTCACTTGTCGTGTTTCTTCCTTTCCTTCCCTCTACCCCTGTTGCCCTTCGTGTAGCTCTTTTTGTGTTTCCTGTAGGTTTGACAGAGTTTCTTGTAGGACTACCTAAGGATCCTATAGAAGAATATTTCCTCTCTGTAATGGTGTCAAAGGTGCCTTCTCTTTCTTTGCTGATGTTGACCTGGTGACAAAATTTCTAACATAGGTGATGGGATCCTTTGGGGTAGCTTGTTTTGATGTGCCCTCTTCAACTTACATTCCCAAGGAAGCTAGCACTTCCTGCTTTTTTGGTGACTCATCAATTATGATTGGAGTCCTTGTGGGTGTTTATGGCCTCCCTTGCTTAATCCTTGTGTTTCTTATTGTTTTGAAATAGAGGGGAGTCTACCTCTCTCTTTTCCCTTTTGACTTGATGGGTGTGCATAGGGTACTCAACGCAACAACTGCGTCTTCCTTAGTGGGCTCATGGGCCAACCTTGGAGATTTCTCCCCTTCTTTGGTATGCTCCTCGGGGCTTGCTTCTTCCTTCTACTCTTCCTCTTTACCTTTCTCTTCTTCCCTTTATTTTCCTTCTTCCTCCCCTGTTTTATCTATTTCTGTCTCCTCTTCTTCTTCTTCTTCTCTTACCTCCTCTTCACCACTAGAGGCCGAGTCCCTATCATATTCAAGGGCTTTGATTTCAATTACAGCCTCTCTGTCCATGTCTCTAAATGTGGACCATAGAATATGAATTCTTAATTGGTTCAAGGCATCCTCTAGTATTATCTGAATGAGTCCATGATGTGCCAATTATTGATGTTTCCCTTCTTATACCTTTTGGCTCATGTCTATCGTTGATTGCAATAGGAAATAAGGCACACTGAGCCTTTGGTTTATGGGTAGCTCCTCTCCAAATCTCAACTCATGGAGGAGTCTAAATTGGTAGCAATAAACTACACTGAGCGACCCTCCCTTCACAATAACTATATTTGAAAATGTGATAGCTCACATCATTCCAAGGATAGGGAAGGCTCTCCCTTTTAAGCCCATTTTTTTCCTTAATTGGCTCCTCGTCATCTAGGAAAAGGTTTTCTTAGAAAAAGTGTTGCTAGGCTTATCCTCGTTTCTCCATTGCACCCCTTGAGGAAGTGTGGTGACTCTGATGATCACCTGAGGGTTGATTTTAATTGGCAGTCCCCTCACCACAGTAGTGGCATTGGTTCTAGCCTGAGGGTTGAGTGCCATGGCAAATTCCTGAGCTATATCATCATCATACCCTTTGACCAACTCAAAGAATCCCAACCAATGATGCTTCCTAAATATATCTACTACAAGGGGATGAAGGTGGATCCTGAATGTGTCTGTGAGTTCCCTTCTCTTGAATCCTCCTCCCATTTATCTTCTCTATTTATTTAATTACAGGAGGTTATGTAGGCTAGCCTTATTGTGAGTTCAGGGCGATTGAGATTTTAGAATTTTTGGTGGATGACTGCAATTTTACCCTTTCCTATCTCCACACAATTTTCTTTAAACTTTAGAAAACTCTATCTAAACCACAAGCCAATTGTAATTACTAGAAAATTTCACACTTGTCCCTTTCTTTCTTCCCTAACTATCAGGTCAAAAACGTAGGAGAGCTGGGCCACCTACCTTTTACTGTGATGCTCTAGATGATAAGAATTGCTGACCAATTGGACCCTAGGCACCCCCTTGCAGATTTCTTCTAAATTTTTAGTGCTTCCTGTAGCTCCCTAAGTTTCCTGTAGTTTCCTGTAGCTCTGTTTGTTGTAGGGTGGAAAAAATAATGTTTTCTTCCTCGATGGCTCTCCAAGGTGGTCCTAGTATCTCTCATATCAAAATGAACAATGGGTGCATGAAATTTTGGAATTTTTTTCTATTTATGGTCAATTCCTTGGAGTGTTGTGTGGGCTGGCAGTAGTATAGGATTTCCTCATTGGGACCGTTGGCCCACTGTTGGTGATTATGCAACCTCCCCTTGTAATTATCACCCACTCTAACATAACTAAATCAACCACCATTTTTATTGATGCTCCTTGATGTGACATTCCAACGTGGCATGCTGACTGGGAGTTTACGTTTTGTCTTCGAGCTGAGGGTGGCCAAGTTAACTAGCCACCTCCAAAAAAAATTCACATTCCTTACACTTTTAGCATATCATACTCAGGGAATATGTTGGATGAGGTTCCATAATTGTGCCTACCTTTTCTGGTCGATGCATGTTGGATGATGACCTTTTTGTGCTTCTTGTTCAGGTGGGTGCTCTCCTTTGGTCATTTTTTTGTTGATTTCTTCCTATTGATGTAGTTGTCTTCTGGTTGTTTCCTGTGTGCAGGTATTTGGTATCCTTGTTGTTGATGCTGAGCTCTGGATAGGAGGCACAAGGTTTGTAGAGATGCTGGAGTCCCCTATTTTCATTGATGTGGAAGAAGAATGTACTAATGGCCTGTTACAGTGGTAACACTGGCTACTATAGGAAACCATGTAGCTGCCTTTTCTTCATCATTCTTTTTTTCCACTTAGAGGGAAGTTGGGTGGTGGTGTAGGAGTTGAGAAATGTTATGAAGGATATGGAGTGATGGGTGGATGAGGCCAATGATGACATGTCCTCTGGATTCTCCCATTGTTTTGTTTTTTTTTTCATTTTCATGTGTGTGTGTGTGTGTTTTAATGGACATAACAGTAGGTATGGATATGAGTGGATGTTGGGTGAGAGATGGTGGGGTGTATGGTACTTTTTTTTTAACCTAAAATAGGATTGCATCATTATTTTCCAATCGGGACCCCTTTCCTATAGTATTTTAGGACATCCTATAGTACTACAGGGTCTTCTTGTAGCAACTACAAGACATCTTGTAGAAAGCTAGAAAACTGCTCAAAAATTGGTTTTTGATGCTTAAAAATGGAAATGGGTGATGGGGACATGGTAGGAATGCATGACATGAAGTGGATGGAGGAAGAATTGAGGATGCTTGGCTTTTTGTCCCTATAACCCTGAGTCCTTTGTTGTCTTTAAAAGCCTGCAAAATCACAGAATTCTATTAGCAGGCATGTTTGAGGTCCCTGCCATGACATTTTTGTTTTTTCTTCTTTTTGTCTTTTTTGTTTTTTGAAAGACACACAGGTTGCCCCAAAGGAGGTTTTCAGCCTGTATGCCTTCCCTAGGTGCCTCAAGGGAGGTTTTCACCAAGGGATCCTTTTACTTTCCTTTTTCACTCCTGGGCTGCCTCAAGGACGTTTTTAACCCAAGAGTTTGCCTTAGGTGCCTCATAGAGGTTTTCACCTAGGTCCCTTATTGTGTTTTTTTTTTCTTCTTTTTTTTTCAAAAATAAAAATAGTCTTCGAGATTTGGGTGAGATGGAAGTTGAGACACTTCCAATCACATTCACTTCCTTACTGATGGTACTGATGAACTCCTCCCTTGACAAAGATATTTTATAGGCTTTAATATCTACCCATTGACAAGCAAGGGTATACCTTCTTCATCAATGGTCCCAATTTGCACAGTCGCATTGTCATGGCGCTTTTCTATCATATATGGGCCTGGCCACCTGGTCATTAATTTTCCTTTGATGTCCTTGAACCTAGAGTTATATAGCAGAGCCCAATATCCTTCTTGAAATACTTTGTCCTTGATGTTTTTCTCACACCAAAAATTTCTTTGTACTTGAATAATTGTAGTGTGTAGGAGGGCCTGCATCCTAAATTCAGCCAAACCATTGAGATGGAGCAGCCTCTCCTAATGTGCCTTTGTAACATCCAAATCCAACTGTGTTTCCATTCTCAAAATTTTGTACTCAAACTCAATGGAGAGAAAAGCCTTATTTCCATAGACAAAGTCATAAGTGGTGAAGCCAGTGGTTGTCTTCCAAACTGTATTATAGGCCCAAATGGCCTCCACTAGTCTATCAACCCAATCTTTTCTGTTGCTTCTCACAACCTTGGTGAGAATGCTTTCAAATGATCTATTAGTAGCATCTATTTGTCCATTGGCCTAAGGATGATAATCATGACTTCCTTTGTTTGATCTTATGTTGCCTCAACAAATTCTCAATCAGGTGTGATGTGAATTGAGCTCCCTCATTAGTGACTAGTTCTCTAGGGTACCCAAACTTGTAAAATACAACCTCCCTTAATAACTCAACCACTTTCTCTTTTGTTGCTACCTTGACAACCTTGTTCTCAACCCACTTTGTCAAATAATCAATGCATACAATTAGGTACCTTTTCTGCCCTTATGGTAGATCAATGGGCCCAATGAAATCCATGCACCACTTGTCAAATGACTCTAGAGTCACCTGAGGTTGCAAAGGAATTTCATCCTTCGGAGTATGTTTCCCCATTCTCTGGCACTGAACACAACGCCTGGTGTATCTTCTTACATCTTGGTGGAGAGTGGGCCAGTAGTAGCCAACTTGTAGTGCCTTGAAGGTTGTCATCTTGGATGCAAAGTGACCTCCACAGGGCCTATCATGATAGGCTAGAAGGATGTCAAGGACATCCTCCTCCCTAACACATTTCCTCAAAAATTGATCTAGGCCTAACTTGAAGAGATTACCCCCAATCCAAGTGAATGGATGCTCTTTCTTACAATTTTTCTTTTTTCCTTAGAGGAAAGATTTGAATGGAACTGTGTAGTCACTAGGTAGTTGGCTATATTAGCAAACCATGGAGAGAGAAATGAAATAGAAAATAAGTTCTCAAATGGCCGTTGATCATCAACCATTCCTTACTCACCCGCAGACACAGAAATTCTAGACAAAAAATATGCAACTACATTTTATCTACCAAGCTTATCAATGATATTTAAATCGAACTGTTGTAGTAAAAGAAAGCTTCGAATAATTATGGCATTCACATCAAGTCTGTTCATGAAATATTTGATAGAAGGATGGTCAACATGTAAAAAGGTCTGGTAACCAGTGATGTAGTGTCTAAATTTTTTCAACGAATGGACAACAACTAGGAGCTCTTTTTCAGTCACAGTATAGTTCAATTCAGCCTTGGACAAATTTTTGATAATGAAGTAAATGGCATAAGGTAACTTGTCATCTATCTGGCCTAGAGTTGCTCCTATATATTTGTTAGAGGCATCAGCATGGATGTGGAAAGGAAGACCCCAATTTGGGCCTCGGAGTATGAGTGCAATAGTTAACTTTTCCTTTAAGGTTTCTAGGGCCTCTTGGCAGCTTTCTGACCAGCAAAATTTAGTCCTTGGCCAATAGTCCAAACAATGGTGAGGCTACTTTGCTAACGCCCTTTATGAATCTACTATAGTATCCATCTAAGCCCAAGAAAATTCCGACATCTCGCTGCTTTTGAGGAGTATGGACCCTCTTTATGATAGCAATTTCATTTAGGTCCACTTGCAGTACTTCTTCAAATATTGATTGACTGAGAAAAATCCCTGCATTCATCAAGAACTCACACTTCTCAGGTCTAAGGGATAGGTTCATTTCAATGAATTTCTTCAATACTTTCCCCAAGTTGGAGATAGCCTCTGGGAAGTCATCCCCAAAGGGAGTGAAGTCATCCATATAGATTTCTATAGAGTCATGGATTAACTCAGCAAAGATGCTCAGGACTTCCCTTTGAAAAGTAGCAGGGGCATTACATAATCCAAAAGCAAGGACCCTATAAGCAAAGGTACCCCAAGGACAAGTGAAGGTGGTTTTATCTTAGTCTTCCAAGCTTATCTGGATCTGATTATAACCACTAAATCCATCCAGCAAAGAGAAGAGTTTATTTCCTGCAAGACCATCCAAGACTTGATCAATGAAAGGTAGAGGGAAATGGTATTTTTTCGTTGCTTTGTTTAACTCTCTGTAGTCCACATAGATCCTCCATTTTCCATTCTTCTTTGGGACTAGAACTAGAGGAGACAACCACTCACTATCTGAGATGGGGTAAATGAACCCTACATCCAACAACTTCTGCAGTTCTTCTTTAACTATGTCTTTGAGGGCTGGGTTCATTCTCCTCTGAGGTTGGTGCACTAGCTTGCAACCTTCCTTGATGTACATGTGGTGAGTACACACCAAAGGGTACATTCCCTTCATTTCCTTATAACTCTAGGCAAAGGCATCCTGGTGCTCTCTTAGCATGTCACATAACTCCTTTTCCTGATGTGCAGAGAGAGAGGGGTTGATTTTCAATGTTTAAGATGGACCAAATTCTATTGTTTTGACATGAATAGAACTTGATTCAAGTAGGCACAAATCATTCTAAGGGTTATCTTCAGATTCCTTACTAACTCATCAAGAGACATGGTGTTGGGGGGTTGATTCTAGAATATTTGATCAATCAGGTTTTCCCCCCTCCTATAATATCATATAGGGTATAGATTGGGTAAGATGTGGAATGGTATACTTCATCTTCCTCCTTCTCTTCCAAACATAAGTGTAGGTCATGCTCTAGAAATGGTTAAGCAAGAGGTTACACGACCAATTGTTTATATAATGCCCATTTTAAATGGTCATATTCCTAGCCTTGCAACTTATGTAAGCATCAATAGTGGCTAGCCATGGCCTTCCAAGGATGAGAGGATAACCATTTAATTTGGTCTTAGGTTGAAGAACTAAGAAGTCAGCAGGGTATTCCCAGGAATCAATGGAAACCATGACATCCTCAACAACTCCCTCAGGAGCTACTGTGGATCTATCTGCAAGCTACAAGACCATTGCGGTCTTCCTCAATGATCCTTGGAGATTTAGTTTAAGCATGGTCTCCTTAATCATCACATTGATGATAGCCCCAAGATCAATCAAGGTACGGGGGACAATTATGCCATCACTCTCCCCAACATTAATTCAGACAATTTTCCAATGACATTAATGGTAGGGGTGTATTTCTTTCTCCTCCCAGGATGTTTGAAGCATTTCTTCTTGATTAACTTGTTCTAAATGGGGACAACCTTGATATATTGGAGGAGTGGGATTTTAACACACAAGTTTATGAGTTCACCTATACGCTTAGTCTCTTATGGGGTGTGTTGGTTAGGATGGATTAGTCTCTTAGGAAAAGGAGGTGGATTGCCTTGAGGAACACTCTCTTCCTTTTCCTCTTCAAGCTTCTGAGGTGGAGATGGAGGTTGGTTATCTGGAAGTCTTCTAGACCTGAGGTTGATTTCTTGAATTTCCACAACATAGGCAGGGTAGGATGTCTCTCCACTATAGACCTGTTGTGCCTTCTTGTCTTTTGGGTTCAGATTTGGCTAAGCAGGCATTTGATTTTGCTTAGGTGGAGTAGGGTGAAGGATTTGTGGTTGAGATGGAGGTGGAGGTAGTAAGACTGGATATTGGTTGAATGGGGGCCTCCACCCATGTGACGAGGTATTGCACTGAGGTTGTGGGGGGGCATATGGCTCAAATGATTGATTGGGAGGTTGGGAATGGTATTGAGGTGCATAAGACCAGGGAGAAGGTGTGGACCATGAAGGATGAACAGGAAGACACCAAGGGGGAATGGATGCATTTTGATTGGGGTTGTAATATGAATAGGATGCCCCTTACATGCCCTGCTAGTATCGTCGAGGTCCTTGAGGCCTCCTTTAGTTGATATAGTAGAGTTGTTTAATCACACCTTCACTTCCTTGATACACAACTTTCAATCCATGCAGAGAAGGGAAATTGTTTGTGGAGTGGTTTCCCTCACAGACCGAGCAAATCTCTATAAGATTCAATGGACATTCATTTTTAGGGTGCCTCCTGGTACATCTAAGGCAAAAGACAGCTAAGTCTCTTTTCGCTTCCTCCTGCTTCCTCTTGACCTACGTGGTGTCCATTTGTAGAGCAAGGTAATGCAACATTTCACTCTTAAAGTCCTCCAACATGTTCCCAATTTTGCCTTTGATGGATGTGTTGGAGGAGGATGAACTGGCCAAAGCTTAACTAGCCCTACCCTTCTTTCTGGCTACCCTAGAATGATTTTTGAAAACTGCCTTGATATCATCATAAGATAGTTGATAGATATCCCCTCCTGACAACATGTTTATGGTTTCTAGGATATCTTCTCTGATCCCTCTAAGAAGGAATAACTTGAGTGATTTAGGATCGAGGGTGCATCTAGCCCTTTTGTAGCTGAGTTGGAACCTTTCCTCATAATCTTCCAAGGATTCATCATGTCCCAAGGTCATTTTAAAGATTTCTTCTTTGGTATTCTTGGACCTACAATAGTCCCTATATGTGTCATTGTAGGATTGTTGCATCTAAGCCCAGGTAGTGATGTTGGCCCCAGGTAAACCCATGAACTAGCACAAGGCTGCATCCATAAGGGTGGATGGGAACAATTTTAGCTTCTAGTCATCATAGGTATAGTCATAGGTTCTGTAGATGACATCAAACTCAAACAAAAATGTATCAAGGTCTTTTGAGGTTAAGCCATGGAAGTGAGGAAGGGCATAAGGGCTTATGTTTTTCATCCTAGAATCTTCATTAGCTTCCCTGACGGGGAAAGAATCTTCATTTCTATTTGCAGCCATGTTGTAAGTGTGTGGAATGGTTTCTTATTCTTCTACCCCAATAGGTTCTTCAAAGATATTTTGTGGCTCACCTAATGGGTCCTCCAACTCCCCTGTATTCAGAGAGGGAAGCTGACATCCACCGAAGAAGAGGGAAGGTTGGTTGTCTAATGGTTTGGGGGTATTTGGGATTTTTTTCCTAAATTGTATCTACTCCTACGAGGCATGAAATAAATTTATTTATTTATTTTTAATTTTTTTTACTTGCAAAACTAAAAGAAAGTATAAATTGAAACTATCTATTGAATGCAAAACAAAGAGAAAGCATAAATTGCAACTATTTAATGAATATCAAATAAAAAGGAAAGCAGAAATTACATCTACCTAAACACCTCCCCAACAACGGCACCAAAAAATGATGAGCCTTAGTATTTCAGAAAGGATGTTTCAACTCCTAGGGCTACCAACTTTACTTTATCAACCTGGGGTTTCGTACAAACATAAGGTGATAGTGCTATATGAACAGTAGATGCAAGAGTCTACTCTTGTCACTTTTCAACTAGGGTGATAGACCATTAGGGTTCTGAAACCAATATTCTATTGACTAGAAGGAGTTTGCCTACTCATAGTGAATGGAAAGCTAATATTTAATGCAAGAAAGTAAATTCTTTCTTATTTAGGAAATGAAAGTGTTGAATGGAAAGTGCTATGAAATGCCATGAAATAATCTAGCTAAGAAATGACACACATTACTTATAGAAAAGAACTAATATAACTTTTCATTTTATCAACTAGCTATTTGGAATAAGTGGGCATGGGAAGTTACCCTATCACTCTATAAATGATGTATGCATGCACTATCTATCTCATGTTGAAATGGAAGAAAAAGAGTCCTTTGATTTTTGATTTAGAAATGTAAATGCTAAGTTAAACAATATGATCTTTGCAGGAGAGAAAGGCATGGAAGAACTAGACTAAAATGGCACTGAGACAAATGGAAGTCAAGTTGAGGGCCTACCCTATGCTCAAACTAGCATTTATTCTAAAAAAACGTTTAAATAGGTTGCTACAATAGGTCTTGTAGCTACTACAGGATCTCCTAGTTTACTACAGGATGTCATGGTTTTCTATAGGAAGTTAGTTGAAGGCCATAAGAAGGTATGGAAGGTGAAATGAAGTGTAGAAAATATTTTTGATAGTGAAATAGGGTATGGGGAAGGTGCAAATTACCCAAGGCTCAACCCAACGCTTAAGGATGGTTGGATTTGCCTAAGGTGGCTCTCTATGGTGGCTACAAAATAAAAATTTGGATTAGGGGTTGGTAGGCCTTGGCAGAAGGTGGAGAAGACTTAGATGAGGCTAGTGGGATGAGTTCCTCCCTGTAGATAAAAAATCCCTGCAAAAAAACATGTTATTCTCTTCATTTATGCATAACTTCATATAAATAGGGAAAATATGTGTTGAATTTGAGAAAACTAATTTATTTTATGGCTAATGACTAAATATATTAAATGAAATGCCTTCTTAAACTAAAACAAACTCAAGAAACAAAATGACAACTACAGATGCTTCCAAGAAATCATAAACAATGATCTATTCAACAATGAACCCTAAGTTATGCAATGATCAAAAGTTAACTCTTTTTTTGGGGCGGTGAGAGTGGGGTCATCAAATCATGATCCCATGAGGTTGATGACGAAGAGGTCACTGTCACAAGCCTTTATCAAGTATTCTTTCTCACTACTGTACCACTATTCTACTTCTTCAACTAATGGAAACAATACTAAATAATCATTCAAATACTTGTTAAACTAAACAAAGTAGAAATAACTTGAACATCTACCTATGATTTTAATTTAAGAATACATGAACAAAAAGAGGAAACTATGGTGCTAGGGTTGGGCCCTAACCCAAGAGCTTCAACCCTCTAAGTCAACGTAATGTTGGATAAAGGTCAACCTTCTCATTACCATCAAAATGTCAAATACAACATAAGGTTAACAGTCACAACGTTTCAACTCTAAATTTCCTCTTGGCTACAACAAAAATAAAATCCTAATGAGGCCCTTGTCCTTCTTATTTATAAAAATTGAAGCTACCAACAACCTCCTAAAAATTAGAGAGACTTGACTCCCAAAATCGAGAATTACTTGTCTTCACTATCACTGGCTTAGTTGCCAATGAACTTAGTTGGGTTGGCTACTCGTAACTCTGAGCTGATGAGATATGGTGGAGGAATATTCGAATGATTTGAGGAGTTAAGGAGGGAGACAAATCTCCTAAATCCCTATTGCTTGTCCACTTCAAGTCCCTACACTTAAATTATTCCAACACTACTCCAATTCCTACAATTAATGCATATTAGGCCACATGACATAACATCTCACATTTACCCTTCTCACTAAGAAAAATATAATAAAATATATTAGTAAGTGTGAGAAAATTTGATTTTAATAAGTTGGAGAGTGGCATTAAAACCCATATAGTTTACCTATTGATGAGCCTCATCAGTTGGCTATTATTGACCATGATTGATATTACAAACCCAAGGGATTGATATTATAAACCCAAGGGAATAATGAACGTAAGGGATTAATACTAAAATCCTAAGGGATTATGAACCCAAGGGAATAATATTAAACCCAATGGACTAATATTATAAACCCAACGTATATAATCCCTAAGATAAATATTATAAACACTAAAATAAATATGATTGACCATGGTTGATTTTCATATTGAGACAATCCTTATCACAATGCCATGTTGGACCATGGTTTATTTTCATATCAAGAGAATCTTTGTCACAATGCGATGTTGGACCATGGTTGATCATGGTTGATTTTCATATGGAGACAATCTTTGTCACAACGCGACATTCAAACATGTTTGACCACGATTGACCATGGTTGACCATGTTCTATTCTATAAAACATGGTTGACCATCATCAACCATGGTTGACCATCATCAACCATGGTTGACCATGGCTGACCATGATTGTCTATTATTGTCCATTATTTTTATATGGAGACAATTTTTGTCATAATGCGAGATCTGAACATGATTGACAATGGTTGGTTATGGTTGATCATGGTTGACCATGATTGATATTATAAACCCAAGTTAATAATAAACCCAAGGGATTAACAATATGAGCCGAAGCGAAAAATAAACCCAAGGGGTTGATATTATGAGCCCAAGGGAAAAATAAACCCAAGGCACTAATATTAAAACCCCAAGGGATTATGAACCAAAGGGAATAATATTAAACCCAAGGGACTAATATTATAGAGCCAACATTTCTAAACCCTAATATAAATATTACTAACACTAAAATAAACATGGTTTATCTTCATGGTGAGACAATCCTTGTCACAATGTAACATTCAACCATGGTTGACCATGGTTGGCTATGATTGACAATGGTTGACCATCATTGATATCATAAACCTAAGGGATAATAATCCCAAGACATTGATATTATAAACCCAAAGGAATAATAAACCCAAGGGATTAATACTAAAACCCCAAGGGATTATGAACCCAAGGAAATAATATTAAACCCAAGGGACTAATATTATAAACTCAAGGTATAAAAACCCTAAGATAAATATTAAAAATACTAAAATAAACATGGTTGAGCATGGCTGATTTTCATATTGGGACAATCCTTGTCAAAATGCAATATTGGACCATTTTTGACCATGTTTGAACATGATTGATTATGGTTGACCATTGTTGAATAATATTAAAACTAGGAATATGAACCCTTAAATCAATAAACCCAAATGATTCATATTTAAACGCCAAGGGAATAATAAACCTAAGGGATAAAAATTATAAACCTAAGGTATATAAACCCTAACATGACTATTATAAACCCTAAATAAACATGGTTGACCATGGTTGATTTCTATATAGAGACAATCATTGTCATAATGCAACATTGAACCATGGTTAACCATGGTTGACCATGATTGGTTTTCATATCGAGACAATCTTTGTCAAAACACAATGTTGGATCATGATTGGCCATGTTTAATTTCCATATCCATATGGTTTGAACATGGTTGAACATGGTTGGCTATGATTTACCATGGTTGACCATGATTAATATTATAAACCTAATGGATTGATATTATAAGCCCAAGGGAATAACAAACCCAAGGGATTAATACAAAAACCCTAAGGGATTATGAACCCAAGGGACTAATATTATAAACCCAACGTATATAAACCCTAAGATCAATATTATAAACACTAAAATAAACATGATTTACCATGGTTGATTTTGATATTGAGAAATCCATATCACAATGTCATGTTGGACCATGGTTGATTCTCATATCGAGATAATCTTTGTCGCAATATGACATTGGACCATGGTTGATCATAGTTCATTTTCATATGGAGACAATCTTTGTCACAACGCAACGTTCAAACATGTTTGACCATGATTGACCATGGTTGACCATGTTTGATTCTATAAAACATGGTTGACCATCATCGACCATGGCTAACCATGGTTGACCATGATTGTCCATAGTTTTTATATGGAGACATTTTTTGTCATAATGCGAGATCTGACCATGATTGACCATGGTTGACCATGGTTGGTTATGGTTGATCATGGTTGACCATGGTTGATATTATAAACCTAAGTTAATAATAAACCCAAGGGATTGATATTATGAACATAAGGGAAAAAGAAATCGAAGGTTAATACTAAAACCCAAAGGGATTATGAACCCAGGGGAATAATATTAAACCAAAGGGACTAATATTATGAACTCAACATTGTTAATCCTAATATAAATATTACAAACACTAAAATAAACATGGTTTATTTTCATGGTGAGACAATCCTTGTCAAAATGCAACATTCAATCATGGTTGACCATGGTAAGCTATGATTGACAATGTTGACCATGATTGATATTATAAACCTAAGGGAATAATAAATCCAAGGGATTGATATTAGAAACCCAAAGGAATAATAAACCCAAGGGATTAATACTAAAACCCCAAGGTATTATGTACCCCAGGGACTAATATTATAAGCCCAAGGGACTAATATTATAAACCCAAGGTATAAAAACCCTGAGATAAATATTAAAAATACTAAACTAAACATGGTTGAGCACAATTGATTTTCATATTGAGACAATCCTTGTCACAATGCGACGTTGGACCACAGTTGACCATGGTCGAACATGCTTGATTATGGTTGACCATGAATGTTGAATAATATTAAACCCTATGAATATGAACCCTGAGATCAATAAACCCAAGCGAATAATAAATTTAAGGGATAAAAATTATAAACCCAAGGTATATAAACCCTAACATGACTATTATAAACCCTAAAACAAACATGGTTGACCATGGTTGATTTCCATATTATATTAATATATTGTGATGTTGACATAATCATAAATAGTTGTACTAATATTTAACCCTTATATTGGGGTTTTATAAAACCAAGGGATTATTAATATTATAAATACAAGAGACCAATAAACCTAAGGAATTATTTTATTTTTCTGTTAGCTTGGTAGGACTACACCTTCATCATGTCCAACGTTTCACCTCGATCGGGGGTATAACATAAGATTTGAACCCAAGACTTCTAATTCAGTGAGACTTCATTTCCATGATCAATTCCAATTGAGCTACCCAAAGCGGACAATAGACCCAAGGAATTAATATTATAAAAAAATGATTAATGAACCCAAGCAATGAATATACCCAAGGAATCAATAAACCCAACAAATTAATATTAAAAACCTAAACGATTAATAAACCTTAGGAATTAATACTTTAAACTTAGGGGATTAATAAACCCAATGGATTAAATAATAAACTGAAGGAATTATTAATACTATAAACTTGAAGAACACAAAAACCCAAGCATTTAATATTGTAAACCCAAGGAATTAGTAAACCAAGGGAAAAATATTAGAAGCCCAAGGGATCAAAAAACATAAGGAATTAATATTAAAAAGAGAAGGGATTAATAAAGCCTAGTAATAAATATTTGAAACCCAAAGGATTGATAAACCCAAGGGATCAATAAACCCTAGGGATTTTTAATATAATAAACCCAATAGGTTAATAAATCAAAGGGATAAACATTATAAACCTAAGGGATTAATATTAAACCTTGGGACTATTATTTAACCCTTAATATTGGGGATTAAAAAAACACAATGGGTTAAATGATAAATCCGTCTAATTATTAATATTATAAACTTAAAGAATAAATAAACCTAAGAGTTTAATATTATAAACCCAAGGAAATAGTAAACCCAAGGGAAACAATAAACCCAACAAAGGGTTAATAAATCCAATCGATTAATAAACCCAACAAACTAATATAAAAAACCGAAGAGATTAACAAACCCTAAGAATTAAAATTTTAAACTCAAGGGATTAATAAACACAGGGGATTATTAATATTATAAAGCCAAGGAACTAATAACCAATGGTTTAATATTATAAACCAAAGGAATTAGCGAACCCAAGGGATAAATATTAAAAACCTAAGGGATCAAGAAGCCCAAGGGGTCAATATTAAAAACACAAGAGATTAATAAAGCCTAAGAATTAATATTCTAAATACAAAGTGATAAAATCTCATGATTATTAATATTATAAACCGACACGATCAATAAACCTTAGAGATTGTTAGTATATTATAAACCCAAAGAATAAATAAACTAAAGGGATAAACAGTAGAAATGTAACTGAATAAACCCTTAATATTGGGGTTTAATAAACTCATGAGATTATTATTATTATAAATCCAATGGATTATTAATATTATAAATACAAGGGATGAATAAACCCAATTCATTATTAATATTATAAACCTAAGGCATTAGCATTTTAAAAACAAATGATTAATAAACCCAAGGAATAAATAAACGTAACAAACTAATATTAAAAACCCAAATGATTAATAAACCCTAGCCATTAGTATTTTAAAGTCAATGGATTAATAAACCCAAGGGATAAAATAATAAACTAAAGGAATTATTAATATTATAAACTCAAAGAACAAATAAACCCAAGCATTTAATATTGTAAACCCAAGAGAAAAATATTATAAACCTAAGGGATCATAAAATACATGGATCAATATTAAAAATTGAAACGATTGATATTTTAACCCCAATGAATTAATATTATAAACCCAATTTGTTTAAACCCCAAGATAAATATTATAAATTGAAAAATAAACAACAATGAGCATCCTTAAACATCATTGATTTTCATATTGACACAATCTTTGTTACAATGCGAAATTGGACCATGGTTGACTATGATTCGCCATGGTTGATTATGGTTTTCATCTGAAGACAATATTTGTTATAACAAAAAATTTGACAAGGCTCACGATGGTTGGTTTTGAAAATGAGAGAATATATGTCATATTAAATATCTTAAACCCCCTAAGCCTGAAATCCATGGAATCAATATTATAAATGTAAGCAATGCAATAATAAAAAACAATAATTTTAGAATTTTGTAGAACTTTTCTACACATCAGCTGGCTCTGATACCATGTAGAACGTTTTCTACAAATCAACTAGCTCTGATACCGTGTAGAAATTTCCCACCTGTAGATCACCTGGTAATGTAATATACTAAAGCAAAACAATTGATCTACTTCTACAAACAATTTAGCGAAAGCTTAATTGAACATGAGCAACATCAATAAGAACGCATATAACTAATATGGAGAAATCTAACACACATAACATAGAAGATATAACCGGGAAAGCACCAGCCGAAAACCCCATCTCTGTATTATCATACAAGTGGAAATATGTCTGGATTACACAAAGCCTTAGCTCAGAAACTATCCAACTCTGAGTACAATCCCTCCGCTGCTCATAGACAGTCAAAGACTTCTCACAAACCTTCTCCTCTACCCTTCAAGCCTCCTATTTCGATGCATTATTTTTCCTGGGTCCTCTAGCTACAACCTGTTTGATTCTCACCTCACACACAACACTGACCTCTGAAATAACTACACAAACCTGAAGGAGATAAATCCTCATCATGGATGAGCTTCCTTTATAGGAAAAATATTCATCCAACTGATAGTACACTGTCCCTTCTCTGATCTCAACTGGGTCTCTATGTGAACTGACATGAATCAATTATCCATGAGGGAATACTCAGTTATCTGAAAATAATAGTTGTCACATGCATACAAGCATCAACAAACTATATCTCATTAATCTAACAACTTCTTAAATTAATCTAACTGAACTTGAATAAGTTAAACTAAGTCAACTGATCCTCTCAATATAGAACTCATCCTTGATTCTTCAATCAGTGGAGCAAATCAAGGACACATTCCCCAACTAGTGGAGAAATTATTGCATGTTCTCACAAAGACTTAAAGTCTGAATTTCCTTAACTAATTAACTCATGGAGAATTAATTAATTAATATTCAAACTACTGGTAAGACCAAATTCGATTTTTACTTCCTATTTTAGACCAGGGGTTGTCTAAAAATAGGAATCCAACTTGAACTGCTAAAAATAGAACTTTTGTTTTTAGCACTTCCATTTTTCTTTCCCTGTTGCCCAATCCAGCACTGATGCCCAAATTTCTATTTTTAGCACTTCTATTTTTAGCAATTTCTTGTTGCCAATTTTCAACACTCTCTCTCAACAAGAAAGGCTTCCTCTCAAACCCAATCTTGTACCTCTGGAATGTTCTGCATGCAACACATCTACCAAGTGTGGTTGCTCAACAACTCTTGGAACAAAAAAAACTCCCAACTGACCTCTCTGTTGGGCTAGAAACATACTCTGATGTTGAAGCTCTACCTACTGTTGACAAGTGCTCCCTCTCTAACCTCTACACTACTGCAACATCTCCATGCATCTTACACCATTGCACCCTTCTCTGTGCTACCCTGCACTGTGCAACACACTTGTGCCTCTCGCATTGTTGCAGCCTCCATGCTCTGTGCTGTCCTGGGATTCCCTGCACTGTAGCTCTCTCTATTGTTCCACCCACATATGTCTCTACCCAATCAGTGAATTCCTACTACTCCACATCAAGGCTCTCATAGTAAAGTCAAATCAAAGAGTTTGGGTACCTCAAGGATCCTGTCCCTCCTCCTTGGGATGATCACTCTACATCGCCCCACCTCCTACCTAAAGGTATGGTTGCATGTGATCCCTCTGCCCAACTGGCTCGAAGTTTCCCCCTACTAGAGGTATCTGCATGAGTAGATGTCTCTACTCAATCTCCACTCAGCATCCCCTGTTGTGGCTGCTCCATAACCCCCTAAAGCTATTGCACCAATTGTGGCTCCTCCACAATTGTTTGAGACTTCTTCTGGCGCTGCATGTTGAAAGGTAATTTACTCTTCCTCTCAACCACCAAGTATCTAACCTTTGACTTTCTCCTCAAGGCTTTGCATGCATCTTGTACCTCAAGTGCATACAGGTTCTTAGATAGCACACCAATTTGTTTCATATTTCCTATCGTCAAGAATTTTTTTTGGAAAAAGAACTGATTTTAAATCAACGATATCTCCGTCCTCCGGACTCTGATTCAGCCGATTTTATTTATTTATTTTGGGTATTTTTCCTCAAGGAATCCAAATTTACTATTTGTTTCTGAAAATTTTGTATAGAAATTTTCAGATCTGCTCTGGAAACTCTTGGCCCAAAAATCAAAACTTTGAAATCTCCTCTTCTTGTATATTGGTATTCCTTGATCACCTGTGCTCTGATACCATGTAGAATTTTTCTACACGTCAACTGGCTCTAATACCATGTAGAACTTTTTCTACAAATCAGCTAGCTCTGATACCATGTAGAAATTTCCCACTTGTAGATCACCTGGTAATGCAATGTACTAAAGCAAAACACTTGATCTACTTCTACAAACAATTTAGCGGAAGCTTAATCGAACATGAGAAACATCAATAAGAACACATATAACTGATATGGAGAAATCAAAAGCACATAACACACAACATATAACCGGGGAAAGCACCAACGTAAAACCCCATCTCTGTATTATCATACAAGTGGAAATATGTCTGGATTACACAACGCCTTAGCTTGGAAGCTATCCATCTCTTAGTACAATCCCTCTGCTACTCCTAGACAGTCAAAGACTTCTCACAAACCTTCTCCTCTACCATCCAAGCCTCCTATTTCTATGCACAGCTTTTCCTGGGTCCTCCAGCTGCAACCTGTGTGATTCTCACCTCACAGACAACACTGACCTCTTAAATAATTGCACAAACCTGAAGAAGATAAATCCTCATCATGGATGAGCTTCCTTTATAGGAAAGATATTCATCCAACTGATAGTACATTGTCCCTTCTCTGATCTCAACTGGGTCTCTGTCTGAATTGACATGCATTAGTTATCCATGAGGGAATACCTAGTTATCTAAAAACAATAGTTGTCACATGAATGCAAGCATTAGCAAACTATATCTCATTAATTTAACAACTTGTTACATTAATCTAACTGAACTTGACTAAGTTAAACTAAGTCAACTGATCCTCTCAATATAGAAGTCATGCCTAATTCCTCAATCAGTGGAGAAAATTAAGGACACATTCCCCAATCAGTGGAGAAATTATTGCATGTTCTCACAATGACTTCAAGTTTGATTTTCCTTAACTAATTAACTCATGAAGAATTAATTAATTAATATTCAAACTGTTGGTAAGACCAAATTTGAATTTTACTTCCTATTTTAGATTAGGGACTGTCTAAAAATAGGAATCCAACTTGAACTGCTAAAAATAGAACTTCTATTTTTAGCACTTCCATTTTTCATTCCTTGTTGCTCAATCCAGCACTCATGCCCAAAGTGCTATTTTTAGCACTTCTATTTTTAGCAATTTCTTGTTGCCAATTTTCAACAATAATAATAAACGTAAACCACAATCGATATAAGAACCACATTGTAAACCATTAAGACATCAATACAAAAAATTAATATGAATACATTAATAATAATACACTATAAACCATTAAAATATGACAAATCATCAACACATTAATAATAACACATTTATATCACTACATTATAAACAATAAATAAATTTTAAAGCATAAATACATTAATATCATTACATAAATATATTAATAGTATAAATCTCAAGAATATTCATATAAACAACAAGAACATGAAGGCCCAACAACAATATTATAAGCCTCAATAATATTTTCATTTATGAAAGACATGAACAAAGCAAAGGGACCCATATAAAAAACCAAAACAATTACAAATTTCAATTTCACCAACTTTGCAATGAGAGAAAGAACATTGAAATTAACATATATTTTTTGTTTTATTTACATAAAATAATTCCACTACAAAATTGAACTTGAAACACTCCATCAAAATTCATCTATGGAATGGCCTCTTCAAAAACACAACCAAACTGATGACAAAAGCAACACCAATTCAAACCAACAGGATAATGATCATGATACTTAACACTTTCCAACCAATTCCTTCTTGTTCTCCTCCTAGACTCCCTCTAGTGCACATGTAACAAGTATTTTACATTTGTTTTCATTTCATCTAGCATGCGAAGATGTTCATCAATAAAAGCAAGATGAAACCCATGGTTTATATCAAACTTGTTCGAAAGATACGAAAGAAAACTTATCACTCCAACAACATTGTGCATTGTTCTGGCATAATAGATGACATCATTATTGTCCATATCTTCATTTGAAAGACAAATAACAAAAGAAGAATTAATACACACACGCACAAACACCCCATTTTTATTTATGATAAAAAACTTAATCTTATAAACCTCATGCCATAAAATAATCTAATGTTACATGAACCAAATGATATAAAAAATTCTTCAAATATAAACCTCATTTCACACTACAATGGATAAAACCATGGAATAAAATAAAATTGTGGCCAATATTCAAAACCTCCATTTTTCATTTCATGATGTAATATGAATCCACAATATTAATATCAATATGAACCATTTATAAAATTGATTTTTAATGATTGGTTCATGTAACTCATTGTTTATGTTTAAATGATTTGTTGTAAACAAAAGAACAATAGCCACTTCAAAAAAAAAAGGGAGTAAATTGAACAACATGAAAAACGAGGTAATTTTTTTCTCAAATATTAGTATGAATGTGATGAATGTATTAATCTCATTAATATATGAAAATGATTATTATATTAAAAGCAAAACAAGAGAACAATAAAATAAATTCAAAAAACATTCTAATAATAGGTCACAATGTTATTAGGTGTATGTCATAGTGACATGGACTTCAATCGCTCCTCTTCTTTCTTCCTAATTGTAACATATGCACTATCTTTCATCTTGGCATAATGCTAAAAAGAGAAAGGCGGTACAATGAATAAAAGATCTATTGATTTCACTCTTGATATGGCTTTAAAGGTTAGACCTTGTTGCTCTTTATTCCCGATATCAACTGATGCTTGTTCTAAAGTCAATCCCTGTGACTTTTTCATTGTGAGAGTCCATGTCATCTTCAAATGAATTTTTTTTTTATTTCCTCTTATCACTATTGTGATAGGCACAATATTTGGGTTGCTTTCATCAAATGGAACACCAACATACTTATCAAAAACAATAATTGTTAACATTGGAGGCTGAGGTGGTTTAGAGGTAGGTGTATAAAATATATCCTTAACATAACTAAGTGCACCATTCACCAACTCAGCTTCAACCCACAAATTACATGTCAATATAACATGCTGACCACGACACAACAAAACTTCACAGTCCAATTGATCATCATCAACACCACTGATTTCTAAACACCTTGAATGCTCATAAATACATCATGCAATTGGATAATTTAATCATTTTAACATATGCATGTTATGGAGGGAGACCAAATTATTTGTTGGAAACATGTGAACTCCTGCATTAAATAAATCCCTTTCTCTAGGATGCAACCTCATATCATCCCATGACATAAGAAACTCTCAATCTTCAAGTACAAGTTCTACATTTCTTATGTTATTGAGGACTCTACAAAAACAAGATTGTTTCTCATTATTCCCTTGTTGGTAAATGATTGTGTCAAGAGTGACAACAATGTTGAATTTGTTCCATTAGACTTTCCCTATTGTATTACCTACATACAAAGGCTTATATCTCACAAGAGGTAGTTGGTCAAGGTCACCCACAAGGATGATGGATATGCCACCAAAAGGAGAATTTTTTTTCTCTGGAAATACTTCTCGTAATCGAGCATATATTTGCATAAGAAACCTTGATCTTAGAAATCTCATTTCATCAATCAATATATATCTAATATGTCTCATTTTTTCTTGGAATATTGTGATTGACTGCCCCTGTAGTGGTTGCATATCTTTAATTGGAAATTTTAGATTCGAGTGCATTGTTTTTGCATGTATATTAAAATCAACTATTCCTATTGGGGAAAGAAGAAAAGGGCTTCTTCCATTACTTGAAAAATTAGAAAGAGATTCAAAAATACAATGGATAAGGAAAGACTTTGTAGTGCCTTGAAAAATCATAAGAAGAGCTTCACGAATCTCATATTCAACAAAGTGCCTTAAAACAATTTCAAAAGCAAGTCGTTATTTTTTTTACAATGAATCTCGAGATGCAAATGTTAAATTTGAAAGGTCAGCAATATCACCCCTTGATTTTCCATTCCTTATAAAAATAATAACTTGTTCTGCAACATCATCAGAAATAGTTGTACTTGACCAGTCAAAGGATATATCAAAGTCCCTTCGACCAAGGGTGTGAAGATCAGAAACATTCACATCATTTGGTGGAACCAAGCGAGAGAAAATATACCATTCTTGAAAATTATAGACTTCAAGATTCATTTCCTGGTTAGCAAAATCACCATCTTCTTCATCTTCAATATTGTCGACAATTGATGGATTTCGATCAACTTGCCATGCTTGATATTGGAAATTCCTCCAATTTTCAATAATAAGTTTAGCTGAAAGGCCAATTTCTACAGGAATGTCATGAAATGGCTTATAAAAGAGAAAATATGTCCAGCAAAAGATTTCAAATTCATCTAAAGCCTCACTAGGAATAGAATAAAATCATGGCCAAACTTGAACAATAGCATGAACATCTCTAGGCTTCCATGGATCTTATTTATGCTTGCTATCAAATGTCCAAGATCTTGTTGTTTCTATCAAAGATAGATGTTCAAGAAAAAAATGTCACTTCTGATTATGTTGAATAAAAGTATTCTCAGATGAACATTGCAAGCCATCCCTTGAGATTTTCCTAAAAACATTTCTTCCAACATTTAAGGAAACAAATTTCCAACTACAAACAACAAGAGGTAGCTTAAGAAACATATGGCACGTTTCTTGTGCCCCAATGTCATGGTCAACAATTGTTTCTACAAGAAACCTTCTGTATGCACATAAATCATGATCCTCAAAGGCAATAGAATTTGAAATTCTAGTTAACATATGATGATAACTTTCAGAACTTTTTTATGCTTTTGGTGCATACTTAGCAATATATTTCAAGGCAACATAGTGAGAAAGCATTGGTTGGCAATGACCATTTTCACATGAGATTTTTAGAAGGTTAATGTTATGTACATTGAGCCTACCATTATTTCTTACTGGCTCATATTTTTTTCTTCCTTGATCATCTATGAATAATCTTGATTCATCACAAAGATCCCATGGAGCATTGTAATGACATGTGAAAATAGTGCCCTATTTGCTCAAACAAGAATCTACACTACACTTTGTGTGCCTTTGGATATGGTTTAACAATTCTTCATAATCAATATGAGGATTGCAAGGGAAAATATGATCAGTATTCAATATGAAAGGGTCATCATTGAGGCTTTGTGGAACCATTATGTTGCGACAATGTATGTCACGTGGATTCCATGCAGTTACATACTTGTCAAAGAATCTCTTTGAAAGTTGTACATCAGAATCATTTGACCAATCAAGTATTTCCATGTCAGGAGTGCCTTGCAACCATAGGAAACTATGGATATATATTGAACCTTTATGCTTCCACTCATATCTCAAAAAATGAAGATTTAGTTACTACAAACAATATAAATAGAATCATAATAAACAATTGACAAAGTATAGAAAATAAATTCAACAACACAAATGTGTACCAAAAGTCTTTAGCTTTAAGATATTTTTGGATAACTCTCTCATAAAATATTGAATCTATGGGGCATAAATGTGGCAAAAATATGAGGGTATTGGATAACATTATTAATTTTCATAAGATTCTCATTTAATGAACAAGAATTTGAATGCATGGGCATGAGGTTATGTAACTCTAGCCACTTTGTGTCAGCTGCACTCAAAGTAAAAAATAAAGATGGGCATTCCAAATGAGTAATCATGTTAGTCAATTCAGCTCGAAACTTAGTCCATTATGCCCTTCTACCTCTCAGAGAATAACCAAACTGCATACGATGCTTAGCCAACTTATTAATTGGTAAATCAAAGAGTTGGTGACGAAACTCTTCAATTGTTGTACGTGAGTTATCATGTAAATGTTTCTTTACAAAAACTGCAGGAGTATTTTGGTTCTAACGCCACATTGTCATGTTCAGTAGGTAATATCGAAAGTGTGGATGGCTTCCAAATCTCTGATCATAGTACCTAAGAAGATGAAATGCATACTCATCAACTTCAACACTACAAATACGTAGTTGAAACTAATCAACATCATCGGTGGGGAACAATGTTGGGAATTCCATATCTAATAACCCATTTGTATTATATTAATTCACTAGAGAGGTTCCAATATGGGCCAATCCATGTCTTAAACATGTGGAGAATCAACATTATCAAGAAATTCTCTAATTTCTTCCACTTCTCTTCGTTCATTTGGTAGGCGAGCAAAAAAAGAAGGATGAAAGGGAAAATTCTCAGTAGGAAACCCTTCATTATTAGTTGCATTGATCTCAGATTCTTCAATATCACAATCAACAAATTTAAGCCTAGAGGAGAAATTTGTTGATCTTTCAGACAGAGCATTCATTGAATCATAGTGAATTACAACATCTAGATAATATTGATCATGTTGGATTTTGAAAAGAAATGCAACCATCACTTGAGATCTTTTGACATAACATTCATAATATTTAGATTGAGGGGCATGTATCCTCACAATTAGAAAGTTAATATCTTCAACATGTATGGGAAGACTTTGTACAATTCTAGAAATATCTTGAGGAAAGCTAATTGTATGACTTCTATACTTATATTTTCCACCTTGAGCATGTGTCACTTGCAAAATAAGATTCACACTTGTTATTATCATTTCTTCAACTTGAGTAAGAAATCTTAAAATATGAGGTTGCTCATTAGGATCCATGTTATTATATTGACAAAAACTATGGGTGCCTCTTTCATTCTTACATCGTATACAAACAAGTCCTTCAAAATCTCTCAAAACCTGGATTCTGGGATATGATTCTTGGCAAATGTGGAACATTTGGATAACTGACAAGTTATCTATCTTCGCTCGAAATATTTTATGCATTGCAATCATGTTTTAATAAAAATGAATATGATCTCTATTGGCCGAACCATGTTGAGAACTCTTTGGAAGAGTAAAATTTCCTCTAAAATGTACTTCATCTTTAGAAACATGAGATTCCCTTCCCAAATTTGAATAATGTGGAATGGATCTATGACAGGGCCTTTCCAAATTTATGGTTTGCATTTCTCGAACCCGAGAGGATGTAAAAGTGTCTTTGTCATAAAATATTTTAAAATTTAATTTCCAACTAGTTATAAATGAAAAAAAAAAAGAAAAAAGAATCAAATGAATTCAAAATTTACATTTGTTTCTTGATGTGGATGAAGGTTATGAGATGGTTGCTCTTCACTTCTAACATCAGTGGATGGAACATTTAGGGAGTTAGTTTATATGCCTCTATTCAAATGAGTTGTTTCATATTTCAAACAAATAAAATACAGTATAAAACTAAAATGTCTAACAAATAAATATTAAAAAATGGGAAACAAATCAAATACATTGAACATTTACATTAGTTTGGCTATTAGATCGTTGAGGAGAATGTAAAGGAAGTTTATGACATGCTTCATATTCACTTCTCAAATTAGTAGATGGAACACTTAGGGAATTAATTTCTAGACCTCTATTAAAACAAGTTGTATCATATTCTAAGAGAAGAAAATAACTTATAAGTTTAGTTAAAAAAGAGTTTGTAAATAGAGGAATGTACACAAGCACTATTGCAACAAAAATCAAAATATCATTGTGTAACCTCCATTTTTCCACATGCAATGCTATCAGGGATGACTGATTCTCTTGGTGAGACCACATTACTTTCATAAGGGGGATTGGAATATCTGATGTTTCGAGCAACTGGCTCCAAATTATCAAACAAATGACCAATTAAATTATCATACAAATCATCACATACAATGTCATCATTGCCTCCACTATGGATGTCTTCCAACCTTTGGCTTTGCTCGAAACATGCAATTGCAGACACAAAAGGGTTAGGGTGGAGATTTGCATCCACTTTATCGATGTGATGGTCTTCCCGATTACAAGATGTTTCCCCAATATTAGGAACGTTTTCAGGATAACATCATACAACAAAACTATGCTGATGAGGAGCATATTCTGACAATGAACTATTAATGGAAAATGTTCTTTCCATGATATCATCGATAGTGTGATACTTACAAGGAATTATAAAATCATTTTGGAGAGTAGATTCACTCGTTCTTCTATGATATGTATCTCTCCTATGGTCATTTATTGTGTCCTTATTTTGTTCATACCGTAAACGACGACTTTCATTAGACCTGTCACGTGATGATGATGACATAATTCGTTTTCTTGTACACTTGCTTGTGCCTTCATATGACATGTCTACAATGAATAATAACATATTTATTATGGAACCATAAACATGGAACGTAGCATCACATAAGAATGAAAAAGGCACAAGTTTTTTTTGGCAATTGTATAAAAAAATAAAAAGTGTATATGTTATTTTTTCCAACCATATAAACTTATTAAAATGTATAAGTCTTTTTCCAAATGACTAGAAACAAAAGCGACTTTTTTCAAATCGATTAAACAAAAATGGTTAAATTTTGATGTATCATATTACAATCAAAACTAGAAACCCATATAATTGGGACACAATACTATAAGAATTATATGACTTGGAAGTATATCTAAAAGTTTGGAACTATATACTATCAAAATATAAATGAAAATATTAAAATGTACATAAATATATATCATTGTTTGAGAATCAATGAGAAAAACCAATACAAATAACATGTATAACATAACTCATAGAAATTATAATTATACAAACAAATAAAAATGCATAGAATCCAAACACATTTACATGTAATTAAGAAAATTTTAGGGGAAACAATATGAAATATTTTGAAGCAAATTGCAATGGGATTAAATATCCAACATCTCATACATACATATATTCCTGAAATTTTAGTGGGAGCTATATAAAGATCGATACAAGCATAATTTTAAAGTATTAGCATGTATACCCAAAGTATGTGAAGTAAAAAAAATTGGAAATATTTTCCACAACCATAGAGAGTAGATAAAATGAAAATATTTGTAAGAACTCCTAAGAGGACTAATAGTCTAAGAATCCATATCCATATCTAATGCTGGAATCTCATCAACAGAATCCATACGGGGAGCAATTGCAAAAACATTTTCATAATCAATCAAATAATTGCACTCCTCTAGCGTTGGATACCAAAATTTGAACATTTGTTGATTAATTGAATTATCAATATCTATTGGAAAACATATGCCAGTCATCATGTCACATAATAGGAAAGGAACTTCATTGCAGTTTCACATAAGAACGATACCATGGACTATTCGAAATGGAAGATAACCAGAATATTTTCTATCTATATCTATAGAAATTTCTTCCAACAACTTCCATTTGAAGCCTTAATCATCCTCAAAGAACTCAATTCTTCGTTCAATGCATGGCTAACCAAATTGGAAATGATTTATTTCTTCAATTGACCATACAGAAATGGAGCCATCATTAACAAGACATATCAATTGATTCATGTATATTGCTAATGACATACATTGTATCTCAGTGATTGGAACAAAAGAAAAAACCCATTCATTTTTTATTACATCAAACAGTAGATTGTATACCCATACCAAGGATAATCTTTGTACTTCTTGTCCAAATAAAGCCAAAACAATTTACTTTTATAAAACACTCCATTATTAGGGGTGAAGTTCCACTGAGTGGAAGATCATCCCTTTGCCAAACCTTATCAAGGCTACTGCAAACATAAAATTTAGATTGCATTCTATCATACATATGTTTTAGAACAACCCAGTCATATTTTTTGCTGCTTACATTTTCCAACAATGAAAAGTATCCCCAATCCCAAATTCGCATTGGCCATATGTTTTTAAAGGCCTTTGTAAATGGATTCATTACAAAATAGTTGTGTGTATGGGAGCATTCTATTGGTAAGGATAAAACCACCATTGGTCAAAGAGTAGACTCTACTATGTATCTTGAATCTATGAATCGCAAATGAAAATGATATATGTGCCCATTTTGATTAAGGTATTCATCAACAAAATAATTGTCTTCATTATTGAGGAAATGAACCATAAATCCAAATTCATTCATAGAGACATGCTTGCAATGCAATAAGAAAGAAGGGTTTTTCAAAACATTCTTCCATTGCTTACAAACAATGTTAAACTTTATCATAACCGATAAAGGGATCTAGAAGAAGACAATTTCAAGAATTTCAAATGGAATACAACTCCAAATAGTTGGATCCATGATCAAACAATGGAATCACCTAAGCGAAAAAAAACACACACATTTGATATAAACCAAACAATTTAATGTTTAATAAAATTAAAAGTAACATACATACATAATTTACCATCTACACATACAATACAAATTCACATATAAACATTATCTAAAATGAAATGAGTGATAAAAGCATTATTACAATAGTGAACAAAATTTCACAATTTTATAAACATAATCTCTATAATCTGATATTATTGATGTTAGTAAACCTATATTTATGTTTATATTAATGTATATGTTTTATATTGATGTTATAGATGTTCCAGTTATATATTTTTAAATATAAAATATTAATTTTTATTTTCAATATAAAATATTAACAATAAACGCAATTTTTAATGGTGAAAAAACTGAAACTCTTCAAAATATTTTACAATGCAAATCATTCATATATATATAATATATGTTTAATAATAATAATGTGTAATAATTAATAATAATAATAATTATATTATAATACTCAATCAGATATATTGATGTTTAATAATTAATATAAAAAGATATTAATAAAAAAAAACACAGTGATGTTAATATATTCTCATATTCTATATTCCTATATTGATAAATAAATCAATAATAATAATTTTAAGAATAATTCTACTAAAAATTTACAGGAATCTCATTTATGTATTAAATTTAAAATGAACTAAATTTTAATATATAAATTTATTTGATCAAATAAAGACAAATGTATTATATAAATCTTATTTACATAAAATAGATTTTATATTGAAAACATAAAATTAAATCAATAAGAAATTTTAAATGTTTTATTATCAACAAAATATTGACATCCATTCTTAATATTTGTATTTAAATCTAAATGAACTAAATTCTAAAGGCTTTTCTATGTGTTTTTTTGTTCTAATTCTTGAATTATTCTAATTTTTGGACCACATAAAATAAATCTATAGCATACATTTAAGATAAATCTATAAAATAGATTTTACTATGTAAAATATATAAAACATATTTAACATAAATCTATAAAATAGATTTTATTATTTAAAATCTATAGTTTTTACATAAATTTATTAGATAAAATAGATTTTACTTAAATTAAATAAGTAAAAGTTAAATAAATAAACATATTGCATAGAACATAGTAAAATTAATATAAATCTAATTCATTCACTACATAAAATATTACTATGCAATATATTTGTATTGGATAAATATATTAATATGAATGTTTATTTATTTACTCTAAATTTCCTGGTTTTATTCTTTTATGTCCATTGTAAATTCTAAAATCTATTACATCCATTTAATATTAAATAAACCTATAACATCATTGCAAGTTCTATAATATATCACATCCAT